>JARHVA010008062.1:0-80000 GCA_037957365.1 Torreya grandis
CTATTTTATCCCATGGAAAAGGAATAATTTTACAACAATGTTATTAGAGGTTCATAATATTAATCCAACAAGTCCACAAACTTAAAATCAAATAAAAACCTAAACTAACACATACCTCTCTATTTTGGTTGATGTAAAATTGAATGAACCCTTGGATGATCCTACACCATCATACATATTAACTAGTTTCCACTTCAATTGATCTAATTCCTTAAATGTATCTCATTTCCACTCACAATAATAATATGCAATTTTTTATTTATGTAGTTTTTTTTCAAATTCACACTCTAATTTTATTATGAAATTATTTTCACCAATCACTCATAGGTGTAGGTATAAATAACAGTTACAAATATTTTTGGCATATTTTTCCAACTTTATTTTATTTGAATAAAATTGGGAGGCCTATATCTATAGATTTATATTTTTTTATATAGGTGTTTGAAATGTAATTTTTGTTGTTATTTTTTATTTGGGAATTACATGGATAGTAATTTTTACATTTCATTACTAGATCTAAAAGTTACTGAGCTGAAAATTCATTGTTCGATTTTGAGAATTGACATAATAATATTTATTTTGAGTATCCTTGTTAAGGCAACCCATTGAAGGTTTCAAATCAAGTCATCTAAAATTTATTTTTATGTATCAAATTAGATATCTTTTTGTTTCAATTTTGTATTTCTTTCTTACTTGAAAGTGATTTACTTATTTGATTAGGTACTACAATGGTGCATCCCTTCGATAAATATAGTAAGAAACATGGTATAAATTCAAAAATCTATGGAGCATATTTTCCAAAATTTTCTTATATTACATGTTTTAGACTCAATATTATGCTTTTATTTGCTGCAAAGGAAAATATTTGAGTAAAATATGATGTGAGTGCCCTAATATAAAATTTTATAAGATTTTTTTAAAGTGAATTTGAAAATCATTTGGTATATAATATTTTTACCATAGTTACCAAGTTTTAAAATTTAGATTCATTGTAGAGAAAAATAAGTCAATCTATCTAGAATTCTATAAACAATGCTAAAAAAAATCTAGTTAATAATATATCCAACTACTAAATAATGAACATAAGTTTGAACCCCATTATGTTGTTTGAGTATATCTGTATTTCGATCCCTATTTCATATGTAACATGATTAGGATAATATATGGACCACAATAGCAATGGATCCAATGAAAATCCTCAGCATGAAGTTGCCACACAAGTAAAACACTAGTTATACATGTTTCTATGGCTTAGGTGAGGTCTGAGGTGATGAAAAATGAAACAAAGGAGTATAAGGATGGAATGGTGCTATTAATTCTTGTGGAAAAGTACAAGTCTTAAGATGAAAGGCTTACTAGCATTAGATGAAAGGTGAAGATGAAGATAGGGGAGTCTATCCCCACCTTTGCTAAGAAGGTTAAAATGCAATTAAATAAAACCTTTTTGACTACCAAATCATTTCCCTCAATGGTTTTCAAATGAGAATTATTGAAGAATATTCTAGGTCAAGAACAATATGTTTCTCATATGGGTTTGATTTATTACTTCAATAGCTTATGGACTTATTTTTTTGATCTAAAATATTAGATAGTAGAAAAGTTGAAGCATCTATTAGAAGGTAAAGTAACCAATTTACCCTATGCAAAAGTATTTTTTTTTCTCTCTTTCAAAAGATAAAGATGTTGTTTCAATAATTTATAGAATTCTGATCAAATCTTTCTTTCCATGAAGACTTGGTGACCATACTTTGACCCACTCAAAGAGGACTTCAATGCCAAATAAATCTGGGTAAGGCTACCCCATCTTCCTTTTCAATATTTGTTTAATGAAAATATGAAACTCATAGGGGATAATATGGGTGAATGTTTAGTTATTGATGAGAACACAAAGCAGATGCATCATTCTATGTTTTCCTAAATTCTAGTCAATTTAAATGTTTTTAAAGATCTTCCAACATTTATTGATTAAAACTATCCACAATAGAATCTGGAAACAACCACTCGATTATGAAGGTTTGCCTTTCTATTGTCATAAATGTTTTAATATAGGGCATTTGTCTATAGATTATGGCATGGTTAAATAGAAGAAGGGAGTATCCTATTGGAAGGATGATTCATTTAAAAGTGACAGTGAGTGTAGTGATAGTAAGAGTGATGAGCCTGAGAACTTTGAGGAGTTAAATCCTAAAACAACTCTTGAAATACCCAAGGAAGCATTGGATTCAACCCAAGTTGATCCTTATCACTTAGAGGAGAATATTTCAACAATGAGATTCATTGAGGGTATCATCTATTTTAAAAAATATTATTTTTTTATTTGATCCAAATGAGGGTTTATTACCTAGGATTTTTTTAAGAACCATAAACCTACTGCTCCTTTAGAAGTTTCCATTCCCATCTTTCCACATTCAAGGGAAATTAGAAAGTGAATGACAATGATAAAAAAAAAAAAAAAAAGTTAAAAAGTATATGCAAACACATAATATGACCCTAAATTCCTAAACACAAGTTATAAGGGTCCTTATATATATATGTTAGAAGGTTTTGTTGTTGGATATGCAACATTTACACAACATAGTCATAATTTTGCTGAAGTTAGTTTTGTTTTTTGTAGGTAGAGGAGCTTCATTGGTTTTCAATGTTTTATCTTTATCTCCTTTGTATAAGGGTGGTGTCCCTTTCAAAAAACTCCAATTTACCCTTAATACAAAAAATTAATATAACTTTAAAACTTAAAAAATGAGAAATGTGTAAAAATTTAGAATTTCAATAAAATTAATATATAGAAAAATGCACAATGTAGATCTAAAATAGTGTGAAATTAAAATAAACATATAAAAAATTGGAATCTACTTCAATATCAAATATTACTTCTAAATAAATATTAGAAGTAGCACTATAATAACCTAAAAGTGGTATTTGAGTGCTAAGTGTGTTACTTGAGACTACTTATACCTAGATTAGCCATGGATCTATCCTAGATCCCATTATCACACTTATCCAGGCTTTGTATGGCCCAAAAGCATCCCTAGTCAACTCAAACATAGTCCCAAACTATCATTTCCCAATTTGATCCCCTCATGCCCAGTGTTCTACTAGTTGGGCATTAGCACCAAATTAAGGACATTAGAGCTATGTGGGGATAGTGTACCAAAAATGGTGCCTATGCCCTTTACCCTAACTTTCTCGAATACATATAATTTCAAAAGTAAAACCCTCCTAAGGTGAGCCTAGACATATTTTAATATCTACACAAATAACAAAATGCTATAAATACATGACTTTTATCCCTCTATCAACTAGATGGAGATTAGATGAAAAATACAATTTAAAACATGAAATATGTTGAGCAAAATCAAGGTTATCAGTCCCTATTTTTCCCTACTTGTGCATACTACCATATACAACAACCCTAACTTAGATTTTATATATTTCCAATCTCAATCCCACTCAAAGAACTTATGGCCACTATCATACTAGCATCCCTTACACTTACACCAACACATAGGTATGGAAAACTATACCAGGATTAAACCCTCCTATTTGTGTCTATGCTCAGATTTTAGTTCTAAAATTTTAGATTTTTTTTAATATTTATTTTATGAAATCATTCTTAGATTAAAATTATTTTAAGGTTAAAAATATAAAAAAATTTATTTTGGTACTTTCCAAATTACATTGGTAGAATTTAACAACTGATTTGATGAGACAAGTAAGAAGCAATTCTAAGATTTTGTGTAAAAACATTTAGATATGCAAGATGAGCTCATACCTATTATTTAAGAAGAAATCCAAAAATAAAAAATTGGTCAATCTTTAACTCCCCCAACTAATAATATTATTACACTTATAATGGGGCCAACCCAACTAGCACAAACTAAAATTATAATTCAATAACCTTTAGTGACAGCTAGTCATCTTGTGGCTAGTTCCTCTACTCTATATGTACAATACCTTATGCACAAGATTCACACTCTATAGGCTAAGGTGTTATATCTTGAGAAGGGAGCCACTAGGCCATCACATGCCTTAGATTCTAATATTCTCTTACATACACCTTGGGCACATCACATAGTTATAAATCCTTAGACATCTAGATTTGTGGCACCTAAGCTTAAATTATATGATGGAAAGTGTCACCCAGAGCACCATCTCTAATATTTTCACACATCATGTTCATACTATGTGTCTAATGATCAACTTCTAATAAAGTTGTTTCAAATTAATTTAAAGGATTATGTCTTACAATAAATTTATGAATTACCAAATCAATCTATCATAGCATTTAACCCTTTGGTAGACATGTTTTTTTCACACTTCTCTATCAATATCAATGACAAGATCTCATATGCTCAAGTTGTATATCTGAAACAAAAGTCAAATGAACTTATTATAGAATACATCTTATGATACAAGACTATACTAGCTAGATTGACTATCCCCATGGTAGATAAAGAGATTTAGGAGATATTAAAACAAATTATTTTACCAACATTACATGAAGCTATCTTGTTTAATAAGTTTCTTACATTCATAAATTTATGCCACACAATAGGAGAAAGAGAGGTCAAGCTTTTATGAATATGAAAATTAAATTATACCAATGGCTCAAAATTAATTGATAAGAGTTCAAATAATCCTCCATACAAGTTAAGGTCCACTAATAATTAGAGTGATCAAAAGGACATAATTAATGTAGCTTTAGAGCTACCTCCTTGCTTGGTTTGATCTATTTCTCAGCATCAAATCTTCACCAACCTTTCATAGTCACCAGCACAAGTTTTATAGAAACTCTAAAAATGCAATGTCATATCTATTCTTCCCATTAAATAGGTTGATATGAAACAACCTCTTCCAATAAACTATGATTATAACACATTCTTCAAGTATCACATGGCATCAGGCCATACACCAAATAGATGCATAAGCCTAAAACATAAGATAAAGGAATTGATTGAGGCTAACATTAGTGACATGGGAAAAACCACTAGGAAGAAAATGTATAGAAAATAGAAGATAATAAATTAAATATATTCTCATATCTATTTCCAAAGCACATAGCAAATGAGGCAGGGAGCACTTCAGGTGTTCACTACACATATCAAGCACATCCAACCACTAAATTCATATCATACTAATATAGAGGAGGCACATCCATTGCATGATGTCATTAGTATGTACAAAATTATATATCTAATAATAAAACTCATCATATTATTATACCTATAGATTTTTGATGATTGTACATATTTACACACACTCTTTGTACAAGCATATATAGACCATCATCCTATCTAGAGTGTTATGATTGAAAATAGGTAAATCATTAGCATGTTTAATATAACACTTTTAAAACATTTGGGGCATTTAAATTAGGATATATTCTCCACATACACAATTATTATTAGTTTAAGTGGTCATGTTTAAATCTCCATAAAGGAGATTATACTTCCATTATAGATTGGACCAACACATATAGCCACTCAATTATTAGTAGTACCTAGTATAGGTGTGTTTTATATTTTATTAGGTAGGCCATGGATACAATAGATATGATCCATCCCATTCATAGTGTATATATGCCTAAAATGCATACATGTAATTATGGTGGTCAAAATTGAGGGTATTCCACATGAGTATCCTCTACCTATTCCATAGGTAATAATGACAATATCACAAGTTAAAGTTCTATTATAGTTCCTTGATATATCAAAGTTATTAGTTAAAGCATAAAGCACTATTATTATTTATACATCATATATTTGAGTAGATCCACCAATGTAGGTAAGGTGTACTCCTACAGTATCAACACGTATGCATACTCTCTCATGGATACCATTATTAGAGAGACCCTTAGGAGAGAGATATTTCATAGATTCTAGAGGGTCTTCATCCACTCAATTTTTATTAAGATCATTATTATTTAGTTCTAAGGGTTCTCAACATAGGGAACCTATGTCACCTACAACTTTTACTAGATGGGTTCCTAAAAGCCCTACAGTTCATATGACAAAACAACTAGTACCACAAATTCCTATCACCATTACACAGGGAGATAAAAAATATAGATATAAATTACTTATTATAACAAATTATGGGATTATAATTTCCCTTTCAAACAACACACATGATCATCGTTCCCTTATTTGACACAGGTCACAATGATAGTTTGTCTCCCATGAGACTCATCGGTTATTATGGTTTATTTATGATTGCACATACTTTATCCATCTATTTTATCCTTGTACATAGTTTATTTTCATATTACTTGTACATAGCTTATTTCAAGAAATAAATAAATAATACAATATTTCAAAACATAAAATTTTTCAAATATTTACTCAGAAAATATAAAATTTACATATTATATGCATTGTTATGTTTACATCTCTTATATTTTCTTAACAAGTTACACATGTTAGCTATATTAGTATAGTTATTTTTATCATACTACATGCCTCACTTATTCTCATCAAGTGATTTCAAGTTGCTATAGGACTCATGTCCAACACACTCATCTAGACTTTCTATCATTTACCCACTAGGGGCATAAACACCAATCCATAGTTATTCACTTGAGCCATTCACCCACTTTGGGTATCTTATTCATAGTTTTAATCAAAAACTTATATCCTTACATAATCTACATTCTAATTTTAGCATTTTTATATCTTGATATTGATAATTTCTACTCATACTTAGATTGTTTGTTGATTATTACTACTTTAGACTCAACATATGTACATCCTATCTCTTACATAGATTTTTATTACATATTTATGTATGCTTTAATTTTTATCTTCCCTAGTTTGGATTTGATTGTATTTATATGCATATTATATTTGATGGAATGTGAATATGCCATCGTTCTTTAGCTCTATAGAACTTCTATTTAGAGTATGTATGCCTTAGACATGTGCCCATGTCCCTTGTGTGTGGTTTCTTGATTGTGTATGCAAACATTTAAACATGTCATCATATGTGTCTCTAAGATAACTTGCATGTTGTTTACATATATGGATATTTTAACATGTCCTTATATGTATTATTTTCTTAGATTTAGTGACATGTGCCTATATCCCTTGTATTATTTCACTTTTGCCTATTTTATGTGCCTCATGTGTTTTTTTATGTATGCTTTCTTTTATGCATCATGGGCATGCAACTTGTCTTTGCTTGTTACACATGCTCATTTTTGATGTAATGAGGGACCTCATGCATATACCTTTCCTACTTGGGTGTCATGATGCACATCATGACCCACCAATATCCCTAGTTAACTACTTAATTCTATTTACATTTATTGTTACATACATTAATTACATTTATCTTGACACCTTTGTGCAATGATAGACATGACATACAGCTTACATTACATACTTATGCTCAAATTATTTTACATTTTGATGTTATATTTGAACATTATATTAGATTATCACATAGTTATTATAAATGCTCTGGATAATAGACATTTTGTAGATCTTTTTATTTTGAAGATAGTTATTACACAAGTTCGAAAAATACCCTCAAAAGAGAGGGCATTCACAAGGGTTTATCATAGATATTAGGATCCTATATTACATTCACAATACATTCTTTAGCATACAGGCTCAGTTACATAAAAATAGACACAAGCAAACATAGTGGATAAATAGTGACTCAAAAAGTAGTACATGGACATAGATTTTAGACTAGAAAGAAATTAGCTCCCAAATATGGACACTTTTGCCTGATGGTACTAATGTCTAAGACATGATGCTACTGTCCAGTATCCTTAGTTTTAAAACAACATATATTAGCCAAAAGAGTATAACATGTATAGTACAAGTTTGCACAAATCCAATTAAAGGTTTATTAGTTATACTTAGATTTTTCTTAGATTTATATTAGCTCAGCTTACATTCATATCAGTTGCTTAGATTGAGGGAATCATGTACATCATGACCATTACCATATTTTATTTAGATACTCAAACATAATTATTATAACTTAGTCCAGAATCAATATGTTCAGAGGCTTGATTGGGGGCATTATGCAACACATCATTTCCATATGTTGAGTTACATATTGGTTAATCAGATGGAATGGAAAATTCCATGTCATTCCCTATGTTACATACAATGAAAATTTTATTCTAGGTTATCATGAGTTTCATGCCTTACTCTATATGTAGTGGTTGGTATTCTCAAATGGCCCAAAGCTACCTAATAGACATGAGTGGTTGCAGAGCTAACATACATAGTTAGATATACTTATTTAGACATTTTCATTACTTTTTGTAGCTTAATTTTAGATGAATATAATACACATGGGTGGGAAATTATGGAGTCATAGCCTACTTGAGTTTTTAATCCACCCACATGAGAGGGTTGGACACAATATCAATCCAATACAAACTATCTCTATGTTATGATCCACCAAGTAGGGGTGGGTAATGATGGAGTCAAAACTAGATTAAGTTCTTGAGATACCTACAGATGAGGATTGAGTAACTTATTAACTCATTCCAATCTATTCATTGATTGATCAATATATACATCCACACACACATGTTATCACCAGGTTCATGTATTGGTCTATGTACCCAGAGAGGAGTATTCATTCCTTTCTTCTTTCCCATCTCTTCACACAATTTTACACATTTACTTTTGTACTTATTATAATATTTTGATTTTGATATATCTTAAGGACTAAATTATACAAATTTTCTTTGTAGGTCATGCATTAGATCATGTTTCACATACATAAACTTAGCTTCACATACTCAGACTCAGCTTCATGGGCTTCACTTCCTAGGTAAGTTCAGGTACACTTCTTTTCCCTTTATACTAGTCATTTTAATTTGTTTTATTTATAATACAATGGTGGGTGGGGGTGTAAATGTAATCACCTAATAGTGGTATTTTAGTGTTAATAGTGCTAATTGAGACTACCTATCCATATTTTAGCCCTATACCTATCCTAAAGCATATTATCATGCTTATCTAGCCTTCGTATGGGCTAAAAGCATCCCTAATTAGCTCAAACACAACCTTAGATTCTCATTTCTTGATCCTAGTCCTTCATGCTTAGTGTTCTTCTAGATGTACATTAGTGCCACATTAATGACACTAAATCCATGTGGCACTAGTGTCCCCAAAATGGCGCCTATGTCCTTTATCCTAAATTTCTCAAAAAAAAAAAACATTTTCAAAAATAAAACCCTTCTAAGGTTGGCCTAAACATCTTTTATTATTTGTACAATCAATAGAACACTATAAATACATGGATTTTAGGTCTCTATTCACTAAATGGAGATTAGATGCAAAATACCTATTCAAAAATGAAATAGGTTGAGAAAAATTGAGGTTATCAATACCTATTCTATTTTACTTCTACGTACTACCATCTATACTAGCCTTAAGCTCAGATTTTCTAGATTTCCAATCTCAAACACACTCAAGGCACTCAAGGCCACCATCATACTAGCATCACTTGCACTTGTACCAATGTTTATGTCAGGATAACTACATCAGGCTTGATCTCTCCTCAATGTATTAGTATGTAGGAAACTCTCTACATGGTGGGGTGTTGAAAATGTCCATCCTATCCTACTAATAGACCCACTTTTTAACTCATACCCTACTTTCAAGGAGTATTAGGGTTTGAATCATAAATAAGTCATTAAATAAATAATATAGAGTTATAGAATTCAAGCATGTAGGAACAAAACCCAAAAATCTAGACACAAGTGAACCCAGAAGTTTGAGATAGCCCTACACAAAAGACACTAGCACCAATATCAGGACACTAGAGCCACATGGTGCTATTGTCCAGATCTAACTCTACCATCCAAGAAGGGTTCTAACATATGGATCTATTTGACAACACTCCTACTTTATTCCATGTTAGCTTACAACACTCAGATCATTCATATCAAGTATTTTCTAGATAAGTCTTTATTTGCACATATTTATTACTCTTTTTAGAACATCAAAACTAGTGAAATATATAGAGAAATTAGTGACTATTTTATTCATATTATTAACCTAATTTAGATTACTCATACCTTTAATAAAACTTATGATTTACATAATCTAAAATCCTAAAATGTTAAAACAAGCACCATCATCTAATCCTTTATCAAGCTCATCAACACTATTAATAATTTTTAAAAGTTAATATCAAAACACTATTTATATTTATCTGGTTTCCCTCGAAGGATGGTTCTCTATGTTTAGCATTTACATCTTATTTTTCAATATTTTTCTCTTGAGAAATCATAAATTGATATGGAAAAACACATTACCTAATGTGTTTTAAAAATGTATTTGATTCCCGTTGTTACATATATGTATCAAATCATGCACAATTCAATTTATTTTGTATGAAAAAGCACAATGAGAGTGGTCATAGACTTACATGAATTTGTTTTTCATCTTTGGAAAAGAATACCCAATTGCTTTCCACCGTAAATGTGTTCCATGAAAATGTTTTCCTATGTTTCCTTTGATGAAAATACACCCTCTTAGTTCTTGAATTTAATAAGTTTCCTTCTCACCATAAATAATCTTATCACCTTACATAACCTTCTCACATTATGTAGCCTTATCACCTTAAATAACCTCATTTTTATTACATATTAATTTGTTTCTTGTTTCCAATATACAACTCATTACCACCTAATATAAACCATGATCTACCTCTACAAAATAAGGATTTATAAAGAAACATGTTGTAAGTATAAAACTATCTATCATAACCCATTGAGTGTCTTTAATTTACTATATAGATGGAACTTATCCAATGTCATATAATAATGCTTTTTTATTTTTTACTTTACTCGCTCATTCCCTCTTAAAAGAATCAATTTAAGATTTAATGTAATAATTCAATTTTAAAAATTGGAAACTTAGGTCAAACACCTTTAATCTCTTCTTAATGACCTCCCAAAATGAACTTGCTAAGATAATTATTTCAATATATTTTATAATCATTTATTTGTAAATCTTAAACTATGCATATTCTTCAGTAATCCAAAAATTTCCTCACCATTTTCCTCTACAAAACGTCACCTCCACTTTGCTTTTAAAAGTGATGTTTTATCATGGGACATAAGTTCATGTTTTACAAACAAGTGATACAAACTTAATGTCAAGCATTCATTAGTATTAAGTTATCTATTTGTTTTCTTTCATGCAATACATTAATTATTAATTTAAATTTTGTTGCATATCAAAGAAAAATATTTGAAACATGAGTTGCGACACAGTCTAAAATAGATAAAGAAACTTGTCCATAAAAGTATCATTTGTTGTATTGCAATTTACATATATCATTTTCTAATTTTGGGAATGATAGATTTAATCCATTAGAAAATGATTTATTTTTATTTCACCTCGTTCCATGTAGATTGATAGATTTTACAAATATAAAACCTTTAAAATGTTGTGCCAAAATATTTAGGGAGGGACTTTGCTTAGTTTCTTACCACCCATAACTTAGTATAGTAAGTCCTGATTTTTACCAATTATTGTTCATTTTATCTTGTTCACTAGATATGAATTACTAGATGTCACCTCCCATTCGAATAAACTAATTCTTGGCTTTCCAAAGATATATATTTTAAATATTTCATTAAATTAACAAATCCATCCACCATATCTCTGGTATGTTAATTTTTAATAACATTGAAAGGATTGACATTTATATAAAAAATGAAACTAGATAAAATTGTGTCAAAGTTTTGAGGCAACATTTTTTATGATAACTCATGATCTATCATTAGGATGAGAATATAATCATTCCATTCTTCACGTTGTAGTTTTACCAAATTTTATTATACTATGGCTTGAAATCTATTAGGTTCTCATAAAACCTTCAAATTTATGGCAAAGGACAAAATATGACTAAAATGTGAAGTGAGTGACATATTATACAATTTTTGAAGAATAATTGAGATTTCATATCAAACATGTTTAATGTTTAATATTTGTTTTATAGTTACCAATTTCAAAAATTCAAATTCATTCTAGAGCAAAAACAAACTCAAAGATATGGAAATCTCAAAAACATTTCAAAAAATCTGGTTAAGAATATATCTAACATTTACTATAGACATATATATATATATATATATATATATATATATATATATATATATATATATATTCAATTATTAAGTATTAAAAATAAATTTAAGACTTCAAAATTTAAAAATGCGAAAAAGTTTAAAATTTGAATAACATTAAAATATTCGTAAGTTAGATCATAAGAGTGAAATTTACAAAAATATAAATAAATAAATAAATAAATAAATAAACATATACAAAATAAAGCCATGTTTCAATATCTTCTAAACCAAAATTAGCACTAGCATCATCATCTAATCGTCTATCAAGCTCATCAACACTCAATATTTTTAAAGAATTAACATTAAAAAATATTAATATTTATTTAGTTTTACTTGAAGGATGGTTCTATAAGGTGAGGATTGGCATGTTATTTTGAAATATTTGAATCTTTGACAATTATAAATTTATATATAAAAACACAAGATCTAATGGATTTTAATAATGTAATTATTACTCTTATAAGTTATATGATTAAAATCATATGTATTCCAACTTGTTTTGCAAGCAAAAGCATAAAGACATTGGATATTGACACACACACAAAAACATTTTGAATTTTTGAAGTAGAATACCCACTTCATTTTCAACATAAATGGGGAATTATGACAATTACTTCTTGTGTCTTCTTTTAGGAAAATATTCCCTCTTAGTTATTAAATTTATTAAGTTAACTTAAAACCTTAAGTAGCCTTTTCATTTTCACCATTGAGATCCAAATTTTATATTGTCTCTAATAAACCATTAATAATTTAACTTAAAACCTTAAGTAGCCTTTTCATTTTCATTTAGAACCAAATTTTATATTGTCTCCAATATATTATTATTTACCACCTGATATAAACCATGATCTAACCCTATAAATTATAGAGTTATATGTTGCATGTATAAGACAATATAGTATACCCAATTAAATATCCATAATTTACTAAATACATGGAACTTATTAAACTTCATATAGTTTCACCTTTTTATTTATTCCTTTGCTCACTTATGACTTCATACACAAATCTAATGCAAGGTATAATGTCATAAGAAAATATAAAAAATAGACAATCCCATGAAACACCTTTAAGATCTTCTCTCTAGCCTCCTAAAATGAACTTATTTAGATAATTATTTCAAGTTTATTTACAATCTTTACCTTATAAATATTATATTGCACAAAATTCTTCAAAAAACACAAATTTTCTCAGTATTGTCTTCTCCTCCACCTCCCTTTACAAAGTGATAAAACTAAAAGCAAATTTTATTTCATCATGGATAAAAGATTACGCTTTGAAAATGATCGATACAAATTATTAGTCAAAGATTAATTAAGTAAAAGATTGAGAATTTATTTATTTTTGCATCAAAATTACATAATGATTCTAATTATTTTAGATATTAAAAAAAAAAAAAATCTAAGACATGAGTTAAATCTTGGGCCAAAAATAGATGCGTATATGTATATGTGTATAAATATTTCTCCAACTACCTTAAATTTGTATCCATAATCTTCTCCAATTTATAGAATGGAAGATTTAATCCTTTTTGAAAAATATTTTATTTTATTTTGCTTCATTGTATATAGGTTACTAGAATTGGTAAATATAAAACTATTATAACACTCTACTAAAATATTTGGAAAGGGCCTTTGCTTTGTTTGAAACAACCACCACTTACTATAGAATAACCCGATTTTCTCCAATTCTTATTCATTTCTATCTTATTCACTACATATGAATTACTATATTTCACCACTCTTCCAATATAAAAATTATTTGGATTTCAAAATATGAATTTTTAACCTTTCTTTAAATTAGCAAATCCATCTACCATATCTCTCATATGAAAATTTTAAATAACATTGGAAGTATTGGAAATCACATGAAAAATGAAAGAGACAATATATTTGTGTCATATGTTTGTGTTTCTAGATAAAACTTTGTTAAAGTTTTGAATAAACATTTAGGACTATATTCCATGATTCATCATCAAAATGAGAGTAGGATCATTTTATTAATAAATTGATCATTGGCCTTATCATATAATCAAAAATGTCGATTCAAAAAATTTAACTTAGATTATGAAAAAACTATTGATCTTATTTATGCCATGTTTTTTCTTAACCTGAAATATTTAAAGGGAGGTGGGCACATCTCATTTCCACTTTCAATTAATTTAGAATTTTTTTAAAATGAAATAGATCTAGTAAATAATCAATATGTCTGTCTACATAATAATTAATGGATGACCTTATATTGACATCTACTTAACTATCATAAAGGCATTTTTATTAAAATCTTTACATATTAACCATAAGGTGGATTTATAGCCTCTTTCATTTTTCTTAATTTGTTTCTTTTTTGAATCAAACATAATGGTGTAACTAAACTGAAATCTTTAGTCATCGGTGAAAAAAAATGAAAATAAGTCATTGAAGGTAAATTTACATTTACTTGAAAATTTTAGATTTTTTTATAAATATATTAATTATTATAATTAAATATGAAATATATACGTTAATATTCTACCAATGATTTCTAAATGAAATCTTCTAGGATTATCCCACATGCAATTTAATTAGATATTTTAATTTTTTATGATAATTTAAATGTATAAAACTCTAAAAAGGGTTAATAGTTATATATATATATATATATATATATATATATATATATATATATATATATATATATATATATATATATATATATATATATATATATAAATATATAAATAATATAAATATAAATTAAAATTAAAATTATACACTAAAAAATAGAGATTACTGTCTAATTCCACTAGTAGGCATTCACCTACTATATCAATCCCTTTTTACCTAATCGATAGCCACCATTTAAAGTTGGAGGATGAATATGACTATATTGCCTTTTTATTCATGTTTGGTGTCATTTTGTAGTAACATCACTAGGCACGAGGGTCACTTGTAGGGTTGCATTGACATGTTAGTAATGATAAGTTGGATGTACATAAGCATGAAAGGCTATAAAAGTTCATTAATGAAAATTGTTTTAAATTTTACATTGGTGGCAAGGCTATGGGAAATATATCATTTTGTTGTTTTTTCACATAATTGTTTTTTAGTGTGATAGCTATGTATCCATACACTACGGATTGGGCATGCAACTATTTTGAGGTGGGTTAAGTTCAAATCAGGTTGTCTCTATGAGTGGGGTGAGAATATTTTATATGCATAAGTATTATTATTGATGATGATATAATTTCTTATTCTTTTGTAATATAATTTGTGGTGGAAAAATGTCTATTGATGGATATCTTTATCATTATGGCAGAATGTGTTGGTTTGCAAAGGTTAGATCCATAAAACTTGAAATGATTTATAGATATGATATGGTTTGATGGTAGTTATTAATGTAGTACATTATTTCATTAAAATCTAACTTGAGATTGAAAATGGGATTTAAATAGTTTTTGAATGTTGTTATGACTGTGAAATGTCACATATTTTTTTATAGCTTGACATACATAGACTTGAATTTGGGAATGTAGTCATTGGTAAGTAATTTTTTTAATTAGGATTATGGGGTAAAATATTTGGTGCATTTTTTTTTGGTGGTGTAATTTTCTTCATTCCTTTTTGGGGTTGAAATGTGGTGTAGTCTTGATATATTGACATGCATAGATTAGAGTTTGGTCCTGTACTCATTATAATTTTTTTTATCTTTTTATCATAAGGGTTTATGTGGAAATTTTATCTATATAATGTCTCTATCATTGTGGTGGAAATGCTTGGTTTAAACGGAAAGATGCATAAATTTTGAAATATTTTTTTGATTGTTTATGATGACAATGGAGATTGAAAAGGTTTTTTTGATAGTATTCTTAGTCTAAAACAAACTACTTGGATGATATGGATGATCAATAGGTCACTAAATTTAATTGATACTTTTTTTTTGGTGATTTTCCATCAGTTAAGAGGTTTTTTGGTCTATCTTTGACTAGGTGGTAGATACAAAAGGTTAAAAAGTCATTAAATTTAATTATTGACATTTATTGTGGCTTTTTATCGGTGGAAAGGCTACAATTTTTTTTTGGTATTCACATAATGAAAATTTCAATTTGATTATTCATTAAAGTTCAATAAACTTGATTATTCTACATTTTATTGTGAAAAATGTATACAACCACAATTATTTGTTATTGACATGTGGATCACTTTCATGAAGTTGAATCACAAGGCCAATTGGGTCCCTTTAAAGGACCTATCAGGCCACCATTGACTAGCTAGAAGATATAAAAGGTTTCCACATCAGTAAATTAAACCAATAACATGGGTAAATTTTGTCAATATTGGGCATGTGTTGTAATGATATTTATTTTTATACATTTGACAACACTAATATCATCTTACCATTATAAACCAAACCTTTTCACCAAAAAAATAGAGAAATCTATATATAGATATTTTTTGACCAATGTAGACACCTAATCTCTACCACATTTAATGTTGAAATTAACTTTTCTTAATATTGATACACTAACTCAACCACCACCATAAACTCTAATTATATCATAAGGTCCACTAATATAATTTCCCTCCCTTTTTCTAATTGTTAATTAATTAATATTAGTTAATTAATCATAGACATTTAACTCCATAAAACTAATCAAATTTAGAATTTCCAAGTCACCAAACATCTTCTACATTTACCTCAACCAAGCACTGAGTCATCCAACCATTTCCTTAACTTTATTAATCAATTGTTGAGTCATCATCAAACCTTTCAACCAACATGGTGAGTCATCTAACTACCTTGACTATTCATCAAAAAAATTCAACTACCAATTAACTTCCCCTTATCTCTCAAATGCACAAGTAATTGGTCTCTTCCAATTGGATGAAAACTCAAATATGACAATCCAAAATATACATAATCCAACAAATATGTATTTTTCCCAGCCATCCATCTTCTCACTTTAAATTATATAAATTTAAGTGTCATCCTTCATTTTTAACATCCATTGTCAAGCTATCAAAGTACTAACAAAAATTACCTTGTGAATCCATCCTCAAGCTATGGAATTTATATCAAAATTATCTTGAGCATCCATTGAGAATAAACAAGACTACATCCTTACATTATTGAGATTCACATTGCATTTCTATAAAGGATTGAGGATCCACATATACACTTGCAAGATAAAATTAAATTCAATCAAAGGGGAAGGCATTCACTTTTGTTAATAAGATGGAAAGTATTTTTTTATTATTTTGTCTTGATATTTTATTGAGGTTCTATTTGAGGTTTTAGATAAATATTAGAATAGAAAATTAATTGTTTATTTGTTTCTTAGCTAAAACTTCTAATGTCTAGCTATCACATTCTGGGATGTCAAGTGAGACATTTCTCAAATATGTGTAACCTTATATACTAATTAAAAAGTTTTTAAATTGTCTTTGAGTTTTATTGGAGTGCATAATAGTTAAATCTTAGTTTAGGTGTTTTTTTCTTATTTTTTCAATAATAATTTTTGTAGTTTTTAAAATTTTATATATGGTTTCTGGAGAATGACATATTCTTTATAAAATTCAATGGATTTTTGTATGAACTTTGGTGGATTATTTTATAGACTTTTACTCTAAAATTTAGTGGATTTATTATGAAAATTGGTAGATTGTTTACGAATTTATTATCAAATTTGATTTTTTAAAAATATTTTATAAGTTTTAAAGTAATCATTTTATCTTTGTATAACTTTCTCATTTTTTTTTTCTCATCTATGAAATATATAATTTTATGTGTAGCAAATTTATTTAGTTTGACAATTAATTATTCCATATTATTTGAATTTTGTGTTTTGGTCCTCTTTATTAGTTATTTCTAGTTAACTTACAAGTTTTTATATTTCCAAATTTATTGCATATAAACTACCAATAGTTTTTTTAGGATTTCAAGCCAAAGACATAAAAAAGCTAAATGAAAGCATAATTTTATTTTTATTTTCAAACATTTCCTTCATTTCAATTATTTGATTAAGCTGGTTAATTAATTAATTAATTATTTTAATTTTATTTCAAACTTTTTTGTGTGTGTTATAATAGTTTGTATGAGTTATTTCCTTATGTCACATTGGTGACAATCCCTGAAAATTTAAAAAAAAATTATAACTTGATGTAGCCCAATAATAAAATTAAATTATGCTCTTTCCTTGCACTACATTGGTGGTGATCTTAGAAATCATAAATAATCTGAAACTTTTAACTTGTTATTTTTTATGGGCTCTATTGATAATGGATTTCACCACCCTATCGTATGCCAAACCTTGTGTGTCAACATAGTATATACATTGAGTATCAGACATTTTAATTTTCTAAGTGATTATGTGTTTTAATCACATTTTTACATTGGAGGGTTTCATCCTCAAATATTATGGGTTTGGAAAACTACCTTTAAGTCTATTTTTATAATGACACTCAAATGAAATTTTTTGGATAGAGTGGGTACACAGGGACTAGACCCTTTTATGTATCCCTTTATTAAAAATTTTCCATGGTTTTGGGCCTCATTATATAGATAATACCCCAAATTTTAACTAATGAAAACCATAAGCCTTAAGAAGTCATTTAGCCATTTGAATTGTGGTGTACCTAAGAAGAGTGTTTATCTAGGGAAGTTATTCTCAATGTACCCTTGAAACTAAGTTTAGTGGGCTATGGGTATGACACTACCTAAATAATTAGTTCTCTAAAATATTAGGATGACACTATTCAATGTGAAATCAAGTATATATGAAAGCCCAAAATTCACTGAAGACCCTTTCTTAGTTTTATCCTTTTCATTTAGTTTACATGTTATATGTCTAGTTATAGCTTGGTTTTTTATCTTTTTTTATGTCTCCTTGTGAAAATATAGTAATTGAAAATTTTCATGTCTATTCAAAATTGAAGTTTTTTTATACATCCCAAAACCAATTACTTAGTTTTTTCAAGACAAAACCTTGTTTTTTAGTTATAGCCAAACTTTGTCTAAAATAACTAAAATCTAAAACAACATCTATTTTTAGCATCCACTATTTATAGTAAGTTTTGCATGAAAGTATGTGCAGGTCTAAAAATATCTTAAGCACTAAAATTAGCCTATGAGATAAAATTCAGCTAAAGTGATGTCCAGTTCTAAAAATATACAATTTATAAAAGTAGAAAATTCCTAAAAAAATCATTACATGCTAATTTTGGACCCTTAGATGATCAATTATGGTCTCTAAAAAATATATAAATCAAATCTATATGGATATATCAGCTTAGAACAACATTGAAAATTTTAAGCTAGTCGTTTTGGTGCATGGAAGAGCTCAAATGGAGTTATGGGTCAAAAGTTATGGCCTCTAGAAGATTGACCTATTTTTTTAGCATCACTCCACTTCAAAATCAAGGTCATGACCTACAACCCATCTTAGACAAACATCTCTTTGATGTACCCATTTTTAACCAACCCATCTCAAGTACCACCCATAAACCTTTGAATATCCACCCATATTTTATGAGCCCCTCATCTTAAAGCTTATCTAATAGAGGTACTTGTAGAAAACATAAATAAATCACTTTATGCATAGCTAACCTCCCTAATTATCTCAAAAGCAGTGATTGGTCTACCATAAATAAATAATAATAACATCCTATATGTTTGGCATCACATCATTTATCAAATCTAGCCTTTTCACAAATGAAAACATAAACAACTCAAATGATCCCTCCTTATACAATGTGAGCTTATAAGCCTACTTAAAAGTCAATACATATCCTATAGCAAGTAGAATCCTCAAAATCATGAACTAACAAGGGAAAGACCTTAACCTCTATTAGCAATGAATCCTATAACCCATCTATTTCATCATAAATAATTAATTCTATGTAATTGGCCCTAAAAATAATTTACAAATCAACAAAAGTATATGTTAGTGATAATTTTATGATTTATAAGAAAGCCTCGTGCATAATAAAAATAGTGTTAATTCATTGTCCCTATAGTACCATGTTTCCACCACTCCTTTCATTAGCACCACCAGTCATTCATCCCATCTTGACATTAAATCTCCCACACCCATTGATTGGGACTAAAATAATTACAACATTAATCATTTATCCCGTACTGATAGTCAATATCCCACACCTGTCAATTGAGACTAACAATCTTACCTATCATAATATTTATTTCATGAAGATCAAATAACTTTAGAATTCATGACTGCCATATAACCAAAAGATCATAAAGCAACATCAACATATTTTTAGTAAAAATAGGCCTTTCTCAATCAAAATGAATCTTAAAATCAATAAAATCAAAATATAAAATCATCATAACATAATGAAAACCTATTTGAGGCACCATCAAATAATTTAAATAAAAGTTACAATTTGAAGAATCACAATAATATAAAATCATAGTCTCATTGTGAGAACACATTTGAGGTGATATTTGACAATTCAAATCACAATCAAAATAATAAGGAAGATTCCCTTGGTGAAATCCTTTCTAAAGCATCAATGGATGAGAAAAATTATCTTCCTCTTCCATAAACATAGTTTTAGTATGGATCCCTATCACTTATGTAATACACCATTAAAATAGAATTGAAACCTTAGATCATCTAAATTGTGACTAATCTTAGTTTCATGGAATATGATATTGATGGTCCCAATATGAATTTGCATCATAATCACACCATAACTAAAAATCCTCCATGTGCTCAACACACATTCTTCATTCAACACATATTTCACTTCACCCTCTTCATCAACACCCTCTATCATAGGGGTTATGATAGTATTTTGGAAAATTTGGAAGAATCCAACTTAAAAATCAATGAGTTTACTAAAGATATATCTAGAGTGCATACATGAAATATCAATAGAGGTTATCTTCCTACATCTCAAACACTTACATAATTGAGATGGATAAAAAAAAATTAAAAAAAATAAGAAAATAAGAAAAAGAAAAAAACTCATCCATGGGTTAAAACGAATTCAATGGTACCTTGGGACAAGTACCATGATGAAAGTGGTTTTTAACATCATGCATAAAATAATAAATTCTATATAAGTACCTTAAAAATGGGGGCAAACTCATTTCTTTTCAACCCTACACAATGTAAATCATCCCTCAACCTTACCCATCCCATACCTATCCTAAACCATCATTACTATCTTTACCTATAAAAACCCATCCTTATCCATGTAAACATTCTCCCATCCTTACTATCCTTACCTATCCAAACCCATCTTTATCCATTTTGAATCCTTACACATATAAAACCCATAAAACCCCATCCTTATCAATCCAATATTTTTCATCATAATATTATCCTTCTTCCATATTATTACCTTGATAAGGAAGTGGAAACATCTTGACACATGTTCTTGTAAACTTCTTTATACAACATTACAATGGTGACTAGACACTTGGATCTTAGGTAATGTGTTAATGGGAGTTCTCATCTTCAATTGTATCTACTCTTATCTATCCCTAATCTATCCATTTCATCCACTTTTATATAAAATCCCATTAAATAAAAAATAAATATAAAATCCAACAAAAGAAAAAAAAATCCATAAAATCCAAAAAATGAAATAAAACATTAGAAAGCTCATAAAATACAGAAGCATTACACAATATGAATTTATTTTATCTTAGCCTTCATCCTATTAAAATCCTTAATCAATCAATCAAATCAATCCCATCACAACCAATCACTAAACAACAAGGCTTTTAACTCTATAGAAAATGCATTTGATTTTGGGTGTGTTTAAACTTACTTTTGTCTATGTGCTTTGTTTTTTGTTTTTCTTTTTACATATTTATCCTTAGCTTCTTTTTTGCTTTCATTCAAGTCACTATGTGAATTAAAAATATTTTTATTATGATCTTTCATACCATTCTGCATTATGTCGTGCACTCATGACTATGTCGGTGCTTACACACATTATAAAATAGACATCATGGTTTTCCCATACCATTGATACATATTTTCATATGCAAAATAAAAAATAAGATTGCTCAATTCATGTTTTAAATTATGTTAGAACTCCATGCAAAGGATATAGAAAAATTTTATTCACCCAATCCACATCATTACCTCATATGCAAACATAATTACATCATTAACACACATCATCCCATTAAAATAATAACAATGTATCCTCACCATGTGTTCCATAATCATCTTTATCTACCAAGAATAAATCAATTCCATGTTATCCAATTATGTGATTGATCATCATTAATCCATGTCATTGATTAACTTCTTGGGTTATGCTTACACATAAATTAACTAAACCAAGCCATCCACTCAATCCAATTTTATGCATATTTTATATTGGATATGTTGTTCCCACATTCTCCCTCTTACATATATCATTTCTTAGGTCATATCACAACATGTAGATTATTTCAAGATATATCAATCTCAATCCACTCTTTGCATATATTGTTGCTTGGGGCAAAATATTCTATCATCAAATCTAATCACAATGTGTAAGCATTATCTCATGTTAGTTAATAACATCAACGGGTTAATATCATTCAACTATAAAATCCATACCCTCATCTATACCTATACTATCCTCCTCCTCCTACCCACTCATTGCATCCTATTGTATTCCAATCCTTTTTCATTTATCAACCACCCCTTGATACGAAGCGTCATTTCTCTCTCACCTCTCACAATCTAGATCACTATTTAAATCCTATGTGGAAAATATTCCAAATTAGTTAAGAAAATTATTTTAATTTTTCACTTCCCACATGAATTTTCACCTATTTAAAAAACCTATTCTCTCATTTCCACCTTCACATCCTATAACCAAATAATAAGAAAAAAAATATTAATTTATTCTTTATTTAAAACTCACTCCAATAAGTTCAATCAAAACTTATTATAAAATATATTTATCCCTTTTATAGCCTACACATTATAAACATGATATAAAATTCTTAAATCCACTTCCATTTAATAATCTTCATGGGAAAAAATCTATGCGTGTAACTTATCTTAGGAAATATTATTTCTCCACTTTGTTCCCTAGCGACTATCCACCCAAGGAAAATAATTTTAGATATACCTAAAAATAATGTAAACATTTTATTAAAGTTTACTTATTATAGTATTAAATACATCACTTTATGTGTAACCTTCATTCATTCATTTTGATCACTCATCCACATCCATTGTCCTCACACAATCACTTGAGTGAACATCATTCATAATCATTTAAATCTATTTACGGAATCATATTTACATATCCATTCCCAATCTAATTTTTATTTATTAAATGAAAAGGCATTTCATCTTATAGTTTCAACACCTGTTTAAAGAGGGATAAATGTAGACACCTAAATTCTACCACATTTAGTGTTGTAATTAACTTTTATTAATATCAACACACTAAATGAACCACCACACTAAAATATAATTATATCCTAAGGTCCATTTACATCATTTCCCTCAGTTTTTAGAATAGATAATTAGTCAATATTAATTAATTAATCATCCAAATATAACTTCATAAAACTAATAAACTTTTTAACTTTTAAGTCACCAAACATCTTCCACATTTCTTTCAATCAACGATTGAGTCATCCAACCATTTGCTTAACATCTGTAACTAATTATTGAGTCATCATTAGAAATTTAAACTAATATGGTGATTCATGTAACTACCTTGAATCATTAATGAGAAACTTCTAACTACCAACTAACTTCCCCTTTATTTTTTTAAAATAATGTGAGGAATTAGTCTCTTCCAATTTGTTGAGGACTCAAATCCAACTAACTATAACTAATAAAATATAATAAATCTATATGTTTCCCATATATCTATCTTATCATTTTAAAGGCTATAAATTGAAGATGTTATGGACCTATAATATATCTTCTCTTTACTTTGTTAGTATAGTAGTTACTATGGACGCATATGGTTTGTAAATTGTCCTGAGAGCATTTTGTTTTATCTCACATTTATGGGAAGTAATAGTTGTTTAGATTATAATTTGTATATAAGTGTTGAGGCCAATGAAGGCATCCATGAATTTATTATATGGATCTTTCTCAAAGGAGGTTTCCCACTTAAAGTGGAATGCGATCAATATAATCATATTAGTGCTTTTGCTAATTTTATAGATCTATTATTTTTGTATTTTTCTTAATTTATTGTAGGCGGATCCTCTCATTTGGTATCATATCACTTTCTATGGTAATGTTTTTATTCAAAAGTGTTAACTCTATTATGCTACATACTTCATTTGAGTAATTTTGTTAGAAAAATATTAACTCTATTTTGCTGCATAATTCAATAATTTTTTGTAATTTATTTTGGATCAGGGTAAAAACCTAACTACATAACTATGGGAAGTACTTGGGTGAAAGACCTAAAACTCATCATGAAGAGTACCACAAGAAGCCCAATGTAACTAGCCCATTGACAGGACTTGAAAATGAAACAGGTAATGGCCCCTTCTCAATTGAGTAGTTCCCATCTGTGAAGAAAAACTAGAGTTGTCGCATAGAGGTAAATCCATGGCCATAAAAATTCTAGAGTGAAATATTCTCTTAGACAACATTGGTGGTGAGAGTGATATTTTAAAAATGTTTAGGCATCCATTAAAACTTGGGCTTGATTTCTATCAGTTTCAAAATATTTTAAGCATACTGGAAAAATCAATCAAAAAATTATCCACAGACTATCAAAGGAATTGAAATAAAATATTTTATAGAAACCAAAATCTGTAAAGCATCCATAGAGTAGTAGTAGATTTTCATAGGACTTACTACTAGATATAAAATAGAAACAAGAAATCAGAAAAAAAAAAGAGCTACTATTTGGGTCATGGTAGTAACTTGAATAGGAGCAAAAAATATGGAGGATGAAATTGCTTCCCTCAAGACCCACATCAAATATCTTGATGAAAAAAATTCTTGGCCTTAGTCTTCAACATACCACCATGAACACTAGATGACATCTAGAGTCTTCTTCAGACACTAGGTTTTCTTTTTCCAATAATTATCAGGGGCTGAAGTTTAATTTTCCTAGATTCAATGGTGTAGATCCAACTGGATATATCTATCACAGAATAATATTTTATTCTACATAATAAATTTGATACCAATAAGGTCCTGCTTGCATCCTTTTACTTGGAACTTGAAGCCCTTCAATGTATCATTTTATACCAAGGCTCATGATGAACCTATATGGACCAATTTTTGCACCTTCATTTTTCAACAATTTGGCCCTACTACTTTTGATGACTTTACTGGATCACTCACTAAATATATACAAATAAGAACTGCAAGATAATATCAAATAAATTTTAAAAAACTAGCCAATCACGCATAGGGATTAACTGATGAATTCTTCAGGAGTTACTTTGTCAGTGGACTGAAAGATACAATATGATATGAGGTCAAAATGTTATGACCCAACATGATGATGGAATACTTAGGGTTGGCTAAGTTGGTAGAGGACAAGATCATAGCTCAGTAGTGATTCAAATATAATTTTATTCCAATCAAAAATATAGCTCCACAATGATCTCAAACAAAGATAGCACCAGAACTAATCCCATCAAGTATTTGACTAAAGTGGAGATGTAAGATTGTAGAGAAAAAGAACTATGTTATAACTATCATGATAAATTTACTCAAGGGATGCGGACTCTCCACCTAAAATGGAAAATTGGGAATATGTTCAGGATACAATAGATGATCTGAAAGAAGCTCAGTCGATTATGGAACTTGAGGTTTTGGAAGACCAACTAGAGATCTCTCTCCATGCCTTATTAGGAGTCACTACCCCATAAACCATGTCGGTCAAGGGATAATTTAACGATCTTCCTCTCAAAATACTCATTGATTTGGGTAGAATTCATAACTTTATTGAAACTTAGATTGATAAATAGGCTAATTATTTTATCCATCTTTTCTCTAACTTTGAAGTCATGATTGCTAATGAGGGCACATTAACTTACAAAGAGAAGTGTCATAATGTGTGTATCTCTAATGGAGATTATAACTTACATTCTAACAGGTTTTCCTTTCCCTTTGGTGGATGTGATGTTTTGGGAGCCTAGTGGTTATGCATACTTGGACTCATCTTATGGGATTTTGTTAAACATTAGATGCAATTTTTAGAAAATTGGTAAAAACACACATTGAAAGGCTTACAACTAGGATCTCTCAGCACCATAAGTTCACATCGCATAAAAAAGATTCTTAATAAAATTCACACATCATCATTACCCAACTCCATTCCATTTGAATGCAACCTTCAACAATCTCCACTTCTCTTTTTGATCTAAAAACCATTCCATAAAGGTATGTAGGTGTCTTTGCCAAACCAGTGGGATTGCCACCTTCATAGCCAGAGGACCACCATATTTATCTTATTTTTAGAAACATTCCTCTCAACATCAGGCCTTATCGTTACCTATTTCAGGAAAAGATCAAGATCTAGATGCTCATTTGAGACTTACAGAAGTAAGGTATTATTCACCCTAGTACCAGCCCATATTCTTCCCTAGTTCTCCATATTAAGAAAAAGATGGGTCATGGGACATTTACATTGATTTTCATGCACTTAATCACCTCATAATGAAGGATAAGTTCCTAATACCTATTATTTATGAGCTTCTTGATGAGCTTCATGGTATTCATTTTTTTCCAAGTTGGATCTTTGCTCTGGATATCATCATATCCACCTTTATGAGGGTGATATCCCTAAGATTGCTTTTCAAATGCATGATGGCCACTATGAGTTTTTGGTCATGCCCTTTGACCTCACTAATGCTCCTTCAACATTATAGATATTAATGAATAAAATATTATATCCTTACATGTAGAAATTCATTCTAGTATTCTTCGATGATATCCTCATCTATAGTAAAACATGGTCTGAGCATCTCCAATATTTGGAGCTCACACTGCAACTTCTCTTTGACCATCATCTTTGTTAAAAAAAAGTCCAAATGTACTTTTGACCAAGATGAAGTGGAGTATCTTTGGCATATTGTTTCATCCCAAGGGGTTTGGGTGGATCTTACAAAAATAGTTGCCATGACAAATTAGACTCATCCTCAGACACTCAAGAGCTTCTATTATTTTTTTGGGCTGACTAGATACTATCACAAGTTTGTCAATAATTATGAGGAGATTGAGGATCTATTGAAAAATATGTTTAAAAAGGATGCTCTTACTTGAACACAATTTTTTGAGTGTGCATTTGAAGAATTTAAACAAGCCATGTGTACTACACCTATTCTAGCTATGCCAAATTTTACCAAGACCTTCACTATAAAGAGTGATGCTTGCAGAAATGGACTTGGTGTTATTTTCCTCCAAGAAGGACTCCTCATTACATTCACCAAAAAAACTCTTTCTGGCAAGAATTTAGTTCTCTCTACTTATGAGAAGGAAATGATGGCCATTTTGCATGTAGTATAGAAGTGATGGCCATACCGATTGGGGAATTATTTTTGCATCAAAACTAATCACTAGAGTCTGAAATATTTCTTACAATAATGGTTCTTCACCCCATAAAAACATATATAGGTCAAAAAACTCATGGATTATGATTATGAGATCACTTACAAGAAGGTAAGGACAATATTATGGTTAATGTTTTATCTCACACATTTGTAGACCAAGCTTCCCTTTCATCTATTTCCATGCCTATTCTAAATTGGTTGGACACTATACAATAGGGTCATGCCAATAAATCCTCATTATCTCAAATCATTCAATAGTTGGCCACTAACCCCTTAGTTGTACCAGATTATTCTTGGGATGGTGCTTCTCTATGATATAAGCATTCTCTAGTACTTCCCTATAGCATAGATCTTTAGCAGGCTATAGTCCATGAACTCCATGATTCTCTATTCATAGGGCACTTAGGGTTTCTCAAAACTTATGAGTAGGCATGATGAAACTTCTTTTGGAAGGGAATGAAAAAGGAAATTCAATAAATGGTGGCTGAATGTGATACCTACCAATAAAACAAGGGTGAAACAACACTCATCCATAGGTTGTTCAAACCCTTACCCACCCCTACCAAGGTTTGGATAGATATTTCTATGGATTTCATTGAAGGGATCCTTAAATTTGGAGGGAAAATGGTGATCTTGGTTGTGGTTGATTTCTTCTCCAAATATAGTCATTTTATGCCTTCAACCATCCCTATACCACCTCCACAGTTGCATAAATTTTTTTGGAACAGATTTTTTGTCTTCATGGCATTCATTCATTCATTATCTCAGATCATGATGTAACCTTCACCAACAATTTTTTGACTAAACTATTTCGATGCACCAGCACCCAATTAAAGATGAATTCTAAGTATCATCCACAAATAGATGGTTAAACTAAAGTTGTTAATAAATGCTTGGAAAGTTTCCTTTATTGTTTCACCTTAGAACAACAACATAAATGGTAAAATTAGTTCCCTCTCACCAAATGGTGGTACAATACCTCCTACACCACTTCAATGAAAATGACTCCATATGAAGTGGTCTATGGTCAAGCACTAGTAGTGATACTTCCATACACCCCAAACAGTTCCTCAGTTCATGTGGTTGACATGATTATTCAAACCCATTATTATATCCTCAATACCTTATGGGATAATCTTCATATGGCACAAAATCAAATGAAATAATAAACAAATCAACACCATTTTGAGTACACTTTTCAAGTAGGTGATATAGTTTTTATTCAGTTACAGCCCTACAAGTAATCATCCCTAAAACTCAAAGGGTGTCATAACCTAGGTCCCAAGTTCTGTGGGCCCTATACATTTGTTCAAAATATTGGGTTAGTTGCTTATAAGTTGGAGTTCCCACCTTCTTCCAAAGTTCACCTAGTATTTCATGTCTCTTACCTGAAGAAAGTTCTTGGCACAAACATTAGAGTACAAACTATCTTACCATAACTTGATAGTGAAGGATCCATTATTCTTTAGCCAGAGGCAAACTTGAATAGATGCACATGCCAAATTTTCTCCCATTCCATCACCGACGTTTTAATTTAGTGGCATGAAATACAACTAGAGGAAGCAATATGGGAACCACTATTTCAAATTCAACACCAATTTAGGCATCTAAAGCTTTGAGAAAAAAGCTTTTTCTAAGAGGGAGGGGATGTTATGAACACGTGATATATCTTCTCTTTACTTTGTTCGTATAGTAGTTGATATAGATGCATATGTTTTATAAGTCATCCTATGAGCATTTTGTTTTATCACACATTCATGGGAAGTAGTAGTTGCTTAGATTAGGATTCGTATATAATTAAGTGTTGAGGCCAATGAACGCATCCACGAATTTATTGTATGGATCTTGCTCAAAGGAGGTTTCCCCATCAAAGTGGCTTGTGATCAATATAATCATTTCAATGCTTCTGTTAATTTTATAAATCTATTATTTTGGTATTTTTATCAATTTATTACAGGATAATCCTCTCAGAAGTGTCATCCTCCATTATCCTTATCCACCATCAATATAAAAAATTTCTATACAAATTACCATGTGAATCCATATCAAGCTATCAAATTGTTCTCAAAATTACTTTGTATATACATTGAGAATCAATGATATTACATGCTTACAATACTAAGATTTACTTTAGATTTGGAGAATGAATTCAACATCCATATGAATACTTTTATGAGTAAATTGAATTTAATCAAAGAAGAGTAATTCACTTTTGCTTATAAAATAAAAGGTAATTTATGTATTTTATCCTGTTCTTTTATTGAAGCTCTATCTGAAGTTTTAAATTAGTTTTAAAATATAAAATTAAATACTTATTTATTTCTAAGTTGTAATATATAATTTATAACTATCACACCCAAAATATTATTTTTAAAAAATATTAACCTAAAAAAGTTACATGCTCAACCTCTCATATATGCATTTTGAACTATCAAAATTATATATCATTTAAATCCCATGTTTTATATTTACATAAACCTTAAAAATATTTAAAAATGCTCTATTCCCCCACCCAAAAAAAACAAAAAACAAACAACAAACAACAAACATAAAAAAAACTATTTAAAACCAATCTTTCAATATTTAATATCATATTTAAAAAAAAGGTGCATTACCAATGTACAACAAATGAAAACCCATAACTCATTAAAAAAAATACACAACATTTAAAACCCCGTAAAAAACAACCAAATCATTATATATTACTTTAAAAATGCATGATAAAATATCTAAGATCCCTTTTCAATCTTCATTATAATCTCACCTTAAAAAAGTGGCATAAAAGATTAGATATAAGATCACACCCATTAATATATAGAGAAATAAAATTAAGATTACAATTTTATACTATTTTTCTATATTTTTATATTCAAATATAGTAGAAAGGAAGGTTGTATATATGTAAATTTATAAATTTTAATTGAATTATAAAATTGAGAAAACTTTCAAATTACAAAAATAAATATTTATTTTCAATTTTTCTATTTTGTTTTAGAAATTATATAAATCCGTTCATCCAAAATATTTTAAAATTAATTTAAAATTCACTTTTATCATAAATATCATTAACATTAACACTAATTTTAATACTACTTATTTTATTTTTAAAGTTCACAATACCATTGTTTTTTCATTTTTTATTGTCGTTCCATAATTTCTATTAGAACTTCGAAGGTATGTAATGTATGATGTAAAATTTTCATCATCATTACTACTTTATTTAAGCCAAGCTTAGGTCTCTAGTCCGTCCTTTTTGAGTATATGTCTAATATCTATATTAAAATCATAAAAAGTAATTTATTGTTATTTAGATTTAGAACCTTATTTTTTATATTTTAAGTGTTTAATTATGAATATAGATTTCATTGGAGAATATAATGTATTACTTTTTATGTTAAAGTTGTATGTTAAAAAATAATTTTTTATTTTATTAGAAGTTTGTAGTTTTTTGAAATATATAGATTCAATTTTGGACTTCACAATTATATATAATAATATGTATTTGATATCAAAAAAAAATTATAAAAAAGTTTTAATGTTTTTATAATTTATATAGTTACACTTTTTTTTTTTTGAAAAAATATGTTACAAATTTTCATGTTCAAAATAACATTTCAAATAATCTTTTGTGATCCTTCATCACAAAAAATAAATCATGTTTAAACAATAAAATCTAACACTCCTTAAAACCATAAAGAAAAAGAAATTATATTGAACAATAAAGCATTACACCCCTTAAAAGTTGAAGGAAAAGTAATTGTAACAAAAAAGTTTATAAAAAGAATAAAAAATAATCATTACAAAAAATAGTTTTCAAAAAATGAAAAATAATAATAATAAATCAAATAAAAAAAGAAATAAATTAGATATGAAAATATTCTTGTAAAATATTATTAATATTAAAACAAACAAAATTTTACGTAATGTTACAATTTTTGATATTTATAATTTTTTAAAATTTTAATTATAAAATTAATTACAATTAGATTTTATGTTTAGATATAAATAAATATATAGGTGTGTGTGAGAAAGAGAGAAACAAATTTTCTCTTCCACCATTTTTTGAGTATTTATATTAACAAAATTAAATTGTATTTTGAGGAGTGTTGATATATGATATTAATTTTTTTGGTATTTATATCAAAAGTAAATTCACAATTATTAAATTTAAAAAAAAATATTAAATTCCATATATATATATATATAAACTCATGAAAACACTATTTAATTTTGTTTATATAGATTAAAAAAATGGTGGAAGATAAAAAATCATATTTCATCCAAATTTTCTAGTCTAAAAAAATGGTGGAAGATAAGGAACCATATTAATTGTTACATATTATTTTATAAAAAAAATTCTAAAAAATTAATAATTTTAAAAAGGATAATAATTTGTTTCAATATTTGAATTTTTTAATTGAAAATTAAAAAAAAAAATTAAAATCAACAAAGCAATAATCATTTCTTTTGATCTTTCCCATTCAAAATAATAATTCTAAGAGTGGAAAAATCAACTATAATAATATTTTAATTTATAATATAATATTATATTATATTTTAATCTTTTTATTGGTTTCATTAAATCAATTAGTTTTACTTGAAACAAGTACATATTACATATATGATTGTAATATACGATTGTAAAATGTAGGTATTTTTTGAATGCCCCTCACTCACTTAAGATTTCACTTTTTTAAGGGAAATATTCCAGTAATGGTACACCTTAAATTTAGATAGTGAATTAAGGTGTCATAACATGATAGTATATTCTTAAAATTTTACCCATTTTAATATGTCATCTTAATTATTCATAATTAATATTTTCAGTATAATTTATTATATATAACTAATTTTATTATGAAAGATCATAAAATACATTTTTTAAATCTATAACAAAAACTTAATCTTTAAAGTACCAATAATTATATATTAAAATATCATCACTTAAATCTTATTTATTAAGATATGATAAGTTATTTTAATTTTATAAAATAAGTATCGAATAAATATTAGATACTCCATTCACTATTAATGATGCACTTTAATAATTATATACACTAATATATTTCACTAATAAAACATGTGTAAACAAAAATCTTATTCTATCATTAATAAGTACACCATTATTGAGAAATTTCTCTTATTATTAATAAAATTATTTAACAAAAAAATTAAAATTCCAAAAAAAAAAATAAATAAATAAATAAAAAAAATCTATGCTATAAACATTTGTTTCAATGGATGCCCCTTTTGATATTCTTTACAAAGAAGTTTGAATTTTGAGTTTTGGAAACTTTAAAATTTTATTAATTAAAAGTAAAGAATTCAACATTATTTATATAAGGGTTTTTGAAAGAATAATAAGTTAAAAGTAAAAAAAAAAAAAAACAATTATTTTTATTATAAATATTTTATTTATTAAAAATTATTATTTAATTAAATATTTTTATTTAATATTATATTTAAATATTATTATTTTTTAAATTATGGAATGGTAAGTCGCAATACATTTTTATTATTTTATTTAGATTTTCATTTTATTATCTAAATTATAAATATAGGATAATAATTTATGGACATCCATTATAATATTTGTTATCTTTTTTTTTTTTTTTTTGAGATCGATAAAATTGTTTTTCTTTGCAATGACTTTTTATTATTAAAGTTTCATGGATGAATATGTATGTGTGTGTGAGAGAGAGAGAGTGTGTTGTGAAAAAAAGTATATGTTAAAATTTAAAAAAAAAAAAAAAAATTAATATTTTTTTAAAGTATGTATTTTATTAAATTTTTATTTTTATCATTTAATATCTTATAATATTAAATATTTCAAAACTATTGTTAAAATAAAATTTAGTTTACAATATTTTGAGAGGGTTAATAAAGAATAGAAATAAAACACTTATTTTTCAATTGTTATTGAAAAGGTTACATTTGATTTTAAAAATTAAAAAATTAATTTTAATTATTTTATATTTTTATAATTAGAAACATATGTTTATAGTTGCATAAAATATAGTTGGAAGGCATGGTACACACTTTTAGATTTATATAATATGAAATCCTAATAAAATTATATTTATTTAATAATATAAAATTTTAAATTATGAGAAAAAAATAAAAATAAGCATGTATTTGTTTAGAATGAAAAATATTCACTCATAAATTAGTAAAGTAGATTTTGATGTAGTAGATAACATAACTATAAAATATTTCAAATTTAATGGTCTTCCAAATTATTATATAAATTTTATTGAAACATTGTAATTAATTGATAAATTGAATATAGAAAAATATAATACATTTTATGAGTTTTCAATCACTCTAGTATATGTTGTGGATGTACATCGGAAACATTTTCATGCAAGGTATGATGGAGATAATCATTGTATAGAAAGAGACCAAAGGGAGTGTAAGGGAAAAATTGATTATTAAAAATGCAGAAAGATTTAAAATTATACTACAAAATGTTATACTTTTCTGAGAATATTCTAAATAAGTACATTTATGCTATCTATTCATGATATGGCGAGTATGATGATGATAATCATAACTATGTAAAATATGGTGAGTACTATGATATTGATGATAAATAAAATTTTGATGATGATGATAATTCAATATTTTTTAATGATGGTAATTATAAACTTAAATATAATATAAGAAAAAATAGTGGCATATTAAAATATTTATAGTAGATAATTTTAATATTTGAAATATATGTAGATTATATGTAGTTACGAGAGTAGAAAGGCATTATTTATAAATCACCAATTATTTTTTTATAAAGATTATTTTTTTGTGTATAATATAAATATGGAGGGAGAGGGTGAGGGGCGAGTGATAGGGGGAGGTGAGTTTCAAGGCATGTTTTTATTCTAAATTTTATCTTGTCTATTTAAAATAATTTTGATCATTTCAAAATATTGAATTAATGTTCAAATCTAAGTTCATTGAACACAACATCGCAAAATTATCACACTCAGAAATAAAAGATGAAATGCTTATTGCCATAAAAATGGTTGTGGGTTATGTTGATAGATGCATTTACAATTTTCATCAAGGAATACATTTTTTTAACAAATTCACACAAACTTGATGAAGTAATGGGCCTCATTAGTGTGCTTATTTCAAGTAATTTGTTGTTTCAAATAATGGAATGTGAGACATCCAATTTACACGAGACAAGTTTCAGGTAATAATTCAATGAATTCTTAGATTTACCTTTAGGAAAAGTTTTCCTCCCTTATACCTAATGATTTCCATTATATTGAAGATTTACTTTCCAAGTTAATGCCTATTCTCTCATAATTGAAACCTTGTGATAAGTCTAAAAATGATGAAAAATGTGTTGTTTTTTTGGGTCTAATCTAAAGGGCCTACTTAAAGTCTTTTCCTCTACCTTACCTTTTATTATTCATTTAAGATGACTAACTCTAAGACCTTTTGTAAATGACTCACTAGGGAACAATCTAAGTATCCTTATTTTAAGTCAAATCAGTTTCCCTCTATGTTTAAGAGAATCTTTAGTGAGACTTATACCTTTTATGGTAGATAATCATCCTTCTTCTTTCCTCCTCCTCCTCCTCCTCTTCCTTTTTTATTCTTTGAGAATTTATTATGTCTATAGATAATTCAATACTTAATTCATTTCCTTCTCATGATATGAAACATTCAAATGACCTTATCACTTCTTTTAACTACACTAGCATGACACATATTATACTTGGGAATTATTTATATATTATTGTTTTGGATTGAGGAATAATTGAGTTTTAGAATGGATGCATCAAAAGTTGACATCTTGTTCCTAAAATTTATAATGATATAATTTCCATCTATTTGATTTGTAATTTTGATACTAGGAATATTGTGGAATTTTCACCACATAATGTTGTGATATAAGAATTGTGGAATCTAGAGGAAGTGATTATTTCAGGTGATATTGACTATGGTTCATGATTGTATGTATTTGATAATTTTGAATCTTCTTTAGGATCATCCCATGTGTTTCTCATGCTAATTCTTTGAGAAAACTATGCCATGGGCACTTCAACTACTTTTATTTATAGAAGTTGAGTTCATAAAACTTGGTTCCTATTATTATTATAATGTCTAGAACTGATGGGTTTTTATGAGGTTGTGTTCTTGGAAAACATCATCAAGATTGATGTAGAAAAAGTAGGCCAATCTTCCAGAGGCCAAAAATTTTGACCTGTAGCTCTATTTGAGCTATTACGCATGCCAAAATGACCATCTTGAAATTTTTGATGTTGTACTAAGCCACTATATCCACTTAGAGTTGATTTTTATATTTTTTGGAGGCCACACATATTCATCTGAGGATTTGAAATTAACATTTAATAAAATTTTCAAGAATTTTCTATTTTTAAAATTTGTATATTTTTAGGACCAGATGTCAACTTTAGTTGAATTTCATAACATAGGCTAATTTTAGTGTTTAAGATATTTTAAAAGATTTTTAGATCTGCATAGGCTTGCATGCAAAACTTACTATAAATAGCAATTGCTAAAAATAGATATTTTTTTAGCTTTTATTTTTTTTTATAAATTTTTGCATGTCAACTCTAAATTTTGACTTGAGGATTATTTATTCATAGTTTGGGTTTGTAATTATTTTAGGTCATTCAATAAAAATCAATTCTAAGTATTGTTTTAAGATCTTGGTCTATTGGTAATTTATTTGTCTTGATAGTTTTTGGGTTTCATTATCTGGTATCAGAGCAAGTTCAAATCTTGGAGGAGAAAGACATGACAAGAGGATGAGGAGGTATTGTGCAGATGAGCCAAACTATACATGAGTTATAGAGGAAAGTTTAACAATTAACTGAGGTTATCACCAATCAACAAAGAAGATAAGGTGGTGATGAGGAAGACACAGATCATGATGAAGAAGTTCTATAGGAAGAAGAACAATAAGATCAAACACCATCGATGGAAGAGAGGATGGTTCAAGATTTAGAAGGAAGGAATGAAGAAATCAAAGTTGATGTTCTAGATTATGGAGGTAGTTTAAAAATAGAGGAGTTTATAGATTGGATGAATAGCATGGAGAAATTATTTGAGTGGAAGACCATGGAAGAAGACAAGAAGGTAAAATTTTCACGCACAAAATTAAAGGTCATGCAATGATTTGGTGGTATCCCCTATAGAAAGAGAGATAGAGGAAAAGTAAAGAGAAGATTAATTCATCGAAAAAGATGGAGAAAAAACTGAGGAAGAAATTTTTCTTGTGGATTATGCATAAACCCTATACATAAGATTATAGAATTTGAAACAAAAAGATCACAATATACAAGAGTATATAGATGAATTTTATAAGCTTTACATATGAGTGAAGCATGATGAAATAGAAGAGAAGATGGATGTAAGGTATATAAATGGTTTAAAATTTTCTATTCAAGATGCATAGATTACTTTGCATGGAGGAGGATTATCAATTAACTTTGAAGGTAGAAGATAAATAAAATAGAGAAAATTTTAGAAGAATGTCTCTTGGTCAAATAAGAGGCATGTCCCCTCCAAATAAGGGATGAGGTATGGGGTCTAATACCAATAGAGGTGAATCATCACATGGTGTAATAAGGGAAGATGATAATAGGTAAGGGTTTCAATACCAACAAAGAGGAAGAGTATTTCAAAGAGGACAAGGTTATGGTAGTGTTAGAAGATGGTTTTTGAATCAATATAGATCTTATGTTTGTTAGAGATGTGGAGAAGAAGTGCACATGGAATTTAAGTGTCCACACTATAAAGATCAAGAAAAGAGGTAAAAAGATCGCCCAAGAGTAAATCTAGTTGAGATTGAAATTGAAGAGTAGAATATTGAAGTTGCACCAACAGATATTGGAGAGAATCTCATGATGAGAAGAACCATGATCACTACAAGTAAGGAACAAGTGCAGAGTAAAGAAGGTGGTGATGCATGGCTATGATAAAATATTTTTTGAATAAGATGTAATTTGGGTGGGAAGGTATGCAAAGTAATTATAGATGGTGGTAATTGTGAAAATATTGTTTCTAAATAAATGATAGAGAAACTAAATTTGTATTATGAGAAGCATCCTAATATTTATTGGATTTTATGGTTTAATAAAGGGAATAACGTTACAATATATAAAAGGTGCTTAATTAAGTTTTCTATAGGAAAAATTTATATTGATGAAACATGGCATGATGTTATTCTGATGGATGCATGTCATGTGTTATTAGAAAGACTGGTAATTTGGCAGGAAAGTAATTCATGATGGAGCCAAAAAGACATACACTTTTTAGAAAGGTTTTATAAAGGTAGTTTTGTTACCTCTTAAAGAGGAAGAGAAGACAAAAATCATGCTCTCTACTAAAGAATTTATCCAAGATATGAAGGTAGCAGGTTGTTATTCATTAGGAGAAAAAACTGAAGAAATAGAAGTGGTGCCAATACCAATAAAAATAGAAAGAGTGTTGAAAGAATATGTAGATGATATGCCTAATGAGTTATTAGATAGTTTACCATTGAATAGAGATATTCAACATCACATTGATTTGATTCCAAGATCAACCCTAAACAATCAAGCATCTTATAAGATGAGTCCAATAAAAAAATGTAGAAATAAATAAAAAGGTTACTGAATTGCTAAGAATGAAGGTGATAAAGGAGAGTATGAGTCCATGTGCAACACCAGCATTGCTAACTCCAAATAAATATGGGGGATGGAGAATGTGTGTGGATATTAGACAAATTAACAAAATTACAATAAAGTATAGTTTTCCTATACCTTGTTTAGATGATATGATGGATATGCCTATAGGAGAAAAATATTTTACCAAGATTGATCTAAGGAGTGGTTATTATCGAATTCAAATTCATGAAGGAGATGCATGAAAAAATACATTCAAGACTAGGGATGGATTATATGAGTGGATGGCGATGCCATTTAGATTATCTAATGCACCTATCACATTTATGAGGGTGATGAATATAGTGGTACAAGAATATAATGGTAAGTTTGTGGTTGTTTATTTTGATGATATTTTAATATTAAATAAGACTAAAGAAGAACACTTATAACATTTTAGACTGGTACTGGATTTGTTAAGAAAGGAGAAGTTGTATGTAAATTTAAAGAAGTGCAGGTTTATGCAGAATAGTTTGGTATTTTTGGGATTTGTAGTTTCAATATATGATGTGAAAATGGATGAATAAAAGATAAATAAAATTATTGAGTGGCCTATTATAAGAATCATTACAGAGGTAAGAAGTTTCCATGGTTTAGCAACTTTTACAAAAACATTATTAAAAAATTTAGTAGTATTGTGACACCAATAACAGATTGCATGAGAGAGAAGGAATTTACATGGACTAGAGCAGCCACATAAGGCTTTGAATTTTTGAAGAAGAAGATTATAGAAAGACCAATTTTAGAATTACCAAATTTTAACAAAGTGTTTGAGGTTGATTGTGATGCTTCATTTGTGAGAATTGGTGCTATGTTGAGTCAAGAAGGAAAACCAATAGCATATTTTAGTGACAATTTGAATGAGGTAAGAAAAAAAGTGTTATACTTATGATGTTAAACTTTATGCAATTGTACAAGAATTAAGACATTGGAGGCATTATCTAGTACCTAAGGAGTTTATACTATTTATAGATCATGAAGTGTTGAAGTATGTGAATACACAAAAGAAGTTGAATAGTAGGCATGGAAAGTGGGTTTTTTATTTCAAAGGTATACTTTTGTGTTGAAGCACAAATCAGGAAAAAAATTTAGGTGGCTAATGTATTGAATAGGAGAGTAGTTTTATTAACTACTATGGTGAGTGAAGTAGTTAGATTTGAAGTTATCAAAGAATTATATGATACTGATCCATATTTTGGAAATATAGTTGAAAGTGTAAGAATCCATTAATAGGTGGAACAAATGATACTCATGATGAGTATATTATACAAGAAGGTTATCTCTTCAAAGGGAAATAATTATTCATTCTATTTGGGTCTCTACGAGATAATATAATAAGAGAATTACATAGTGGTGGTTTGGCTGGACATTTTGGTAAGATGAAGACAATAGCCTTGATAGAGGAAAAGTATTTTTGGAAAAATATGAAGAGGGATATGAGAAGGTATGTTTCAAGGTGTATAATATGTTAGGTGGCTAGAGGATGTGCACAAAATACTAAACTATACATGCAATTGCCAGTTCCAAGAGGACCATAGATAGATTTGATTATGGACTTTGTATTGGAATTCCCAAACACATATAGAGGTAATGATTAAATTTTTGTTGTTGTAGTTAGATTTCTTAAGATGGTTCATTTCATTGCATGTAATAAAACCAAAGATGCCACTAGAGTTTCAAAATTATTTCTTAAGGATATTGTGAGATTGCATGGTGTTCCAAAAACTTCTACTTTAGATAATGACACAAAATTTCTAAGTCTTTTTGGAGGAATTTATGGAAGAAGATGGATACTAAGCTACAATTTTGTAGTGCATGTCACCCAAAAATAGATGGATAGATAGAAGTTGTGATTAATGAGCTTAGAAAATTTATCAAGATGCATAGTGAGAGGGAAGCCCAAGCAATGGTACTTGGATTTACCACAAGCTAAGTTTGCATATAAAACTTCAATGACTAGATCAACAAGAAAGTCACCATATCAAAAATTTTATGGGAGAAATTTTATGGGTAATCTACATTTGGTACCATTACTAATTTCAAATCAAAATAGTGATGATGGAGAAGTATTTGCAAAGCTTATGCAACAGTTGCAAAGAGGAAGAAGAAAGTTGTAGGAAAGTAATGAGAAATATAAAGCATTAACAGATGTAAAAAGAAGATCCAAAGTATTTGAAGAAGGATAGCTGGTAATAGTTTAATTGAGGAAAGAAAGATTTACAAAAGGCACATACAACAAATTGAAGTACAAAAAAATTGAACCATGCAGAATTGTGAAAAAAATCAATGAAAATGCTTATGAGGTGAGTTTACCATAGAATTTTGATATATCTATAGTATTTAATGTTTTAAATTTATATGAATTCTATAGAAAATATGGTGAAGATGATGAAGATAAAAAAGTAAATTGAGAGCAGCAGGTTCCAAAGAATAAGAAAGAAAAAATAGTGCAGGTTTTAGATATGAAGACAGTGAGAATAAGGCAAAAGAATTATAACAGGTATTTGGTGTAGTAGGAAGGATTGAAACAAGAAGACACCACTTGTATTATAGAATGGAAGATGAATAATATTGAAAAATAAAAGTGGTAGAAGTACAATCAGGGCAACACGTATGAGCTGAGTTGTTTTCAACAAGAGGAGAATGATGCAAAAAAAAAATAGGCCAATCTTTCGAAAGCCATTACTTTTGACCCGTACCTTTGTTTGAGCTCTTCCACATGCCAAAATGGCTGTCTTGAAAAGTGTGATCATGTAAGCTATTCTATCTACTTAGAGTTGATTTCAATATTTTTTGGAGGCCAAATGTGTTCACCTAAGGGTATGAAATCAACATTTAATGATTTTTTCAAAAAAAATCTATTTTTAAAATTGTATATTTTTAGGACTGGACGTCAACCTCAGTTGGATTTTTTCTCATAAGATAATTTTAGTGTTTTGTATATTTTTAGATATTTTTATATCCACATGTATTTGCTTGTGAAACTTACTATAAATAGCAGCTCTTAAAAATAGACTTTTTTTTATATATTTTAGTTTTTTTTCAAATTTTTGCATGTCAAATCTAAATTCTGAGTTCAGGTTTATTTAAACATGGTTTGATTTTGTAATTATTTCAATTCATTCAATACAAATCAATTTTAAATATTGTTTCAATATCTTGGCCTATTGGTAATTTATTTGTCTTGATAGTTTTTAGGTTCATTAAAGATCATATTCCCAAAGGAAAGGGTAAGAGAGCTATTTTTATCCATGAGATGATACATATAAACTTTACTCATTTCCAACTCCTCATATTTTATGGGTCAAGTATGTATTCACATTTATAGATGACTTCTTACATTGATCATGGGTGTTCTTTCTGGAATACAAAAGTGAAGTTATTCGAACATTTCAAGGACTTTAAGCATTTTTTAGAAGAAATCTTAATTTCCAATCAATAAAATATGCTAAGATTATGGGGGTAGTGTTGACGCTGGAGATTGCACCCGGGGCAAGGAGGCATAGCTCCTGCCTTCTCCTCGCAACATGGAAACTCTCCTCTTGCCTGTGGGACCGGCAAAGCTAGAGGAGAGAGTCTCTAGATAAGGACTAGCTCCCTTTGATGCATCATTTTTTTTCTAGCAAGTGCTAACATACATATATATAGATATATAAAAAGAGGGGGATGAAAAGAGAGAGAGATGCAGAAAAATAAACCTACTCTAAAAGAGGTGATCCACCAAAATAAGGTGACCTTCACACACTCACACTGAAACCAGAAAAATACATACATACACTACACATTTGGCAGAAAGGACCAGGCTGTAAGAAACTAGCAGGGAGGCTTCAATGGGAAATCCAAAACAGGGATCACCCAAGGTACTGTGAAACACACACTTATGAAGTAATTTCTTCTACTCCTTCACTCCCAAATATTGCTCTTCTCCTGTCAGCTGCAACAATGGCACCTTGTAGACAACAGGTCTGCTGGTGTTGAACTTGTGAGAGCATCAAAAGACAATGACTGGACACGAGCAAACATTCAATGCAGACACAAAAATGTCTATCCAAATGGAGGTAAAAATCTGCATTTTGTATTGATCCAGGTGAAATTTTGTAGAGCTGCACCCTTTACAAATGTGAAAGATCTCTCTCTTACAAATGACTAAGTTCGTGATATATAGGAGAAGCAAGGAGGCCATTTGGGGCTCCTTTTACAAGTGGCATATGCATCCCTTCATGAGAAGAACAAGTCACTCAAGGAATTAAGTGGACTGCGCCTTTTTGTCTACTAAAAAACCATCCTCTTTTTGATGACTTACACGGTTGTCAATCCATTTAATAAAAAATGGAGGAAAACCGATCTTATTTCAACTATTTGTGCCTTTCATGATAAATTTGTAGGGACTACTCCACCTACTGAAGTCACTTCCCAAATGGCACCACTTGGATCAACTACCAGCTCGCTCTATCCTTTGCCTCTTGGGCCGCCTTGTCACTCCTGCACCTTGTTTGTCACTTTGTCATTGTCTTCTTCTGCATCTTTGTCTTTTCTGGCCGCTTGGCCCTTTAGGTGAACTTTCAGCTGGTCACTTCACTTTGGCTCTTTTATGATTAGCACTTTCCATTTTGCTTTTAAAACTAATGGCTATCTTCCATTTGTAAACTTGACGTCCACGTAGGACATCCTCGTCCCTGCTGGCTTCTCTGCGGCCTTCCTTTTCTTTTACGCAGCTTGCTCCTCTGCCTGCTAGTCAGGGCCATGCTGGCTATTTGACTGCTGATGGACCTTCTCGTGTCCTTCGTGGACTGCCTTGGATGGTCTGTGGCTTTGTATATTTCACCCACAGACTTTGTTCGGGCTATTTCCCCATGGACAAAAGTCTACGAAAATGTCGCCTGCCTTAGCTTTTGTATTAAGCCACAGGATTTTGGCCTTGAAATGTGCCCGGCTTTGATTGACTTAAACCTTTGACATTGAACCGAAGTTGTTGAACCAAAATTTAGTTCAATGGTTCAAGGTTCAAAGGAGCGCGCCGATGAACCAAGAGCCAAGCCCGAATCCACAGAACTTTTCATTGAACCTTTTCGTTGAAATTCATGATTGAACTAATTGCATTGAACCAAGGGTGGTTGAACCATTGAACCAGGGCATGTAATGAACTCTCTAAACTTGCTGAACCTAAAAATGACTGGCATTTGAACAGCAGGTGAAGAAGGTGACCGAAATTTTGCCTGTGGGCAAAATAGGTCAACAGGTAGTATTTGTCTAGGTAATTTCAATATTTTTTTACTAAGCATGGAATTCAACATCATTACATTGTACCCTATACCCTTGATGAAAATGATGTTGATGAGAGGTAGAAGAAGACATTGAAAGAAATGGCCAATTTTATGATTTAGTACAAGAAAAAGGAACATGTATTTTGGGCTATGGTATTGAATTATCCTAACTACATTAAGAACCACATACCACAAAAGGTAGTTCAAGACATGAATTCTAATGAATCTTGGTCCTATGTAAAATTTGATGTTTCTTCATTTAGAGTATTTGGTAGTGAATATTTTATTTTATTTCTTGATGATAAATACAAATCCTTGGAGAAAAAGAGTCACCCACTCAATTGTGGTGACTACTGTGGGGATGTGAAGGATTATCATTTATTTTACCTAAACATCCATGATGTTGTATTTCAATGGGATGTCCTATTTGATGAGTAATTCACTATGGATACTTCTTCAACATCTCCTCCTTTACTCAAACCTCCTCCTTCTTCATCTATTAAGGATTATTTACTCCTTGATAATAATAGGTATATTTTTTTTGATCTTGCACACGCCTTCTACATAGTCTTTGCTCAAGTGGGTTCATACAAATCAATAGAAAGCTATCTCTTTCGTAGATTATCCTACTAACACCCATCATATTATTTAACAGTTAATTGGGTTTAGTCATAAGGGTCATGCTCTTTCAGAGGATCTACATAAGTTTTTAGATACAAATGGTATACTTGAATAAGATGCAAAAAAGGAAAATGATTATTATTATTTGATGAAGAATAACTCTTTGGATTGAGTTTCTCTTCCTAAGGGAAGAAAATTGGTTCAACGCAAGTGGGAATACAATACCAAACATGTAGATTATGGTTTTATCAAAAAATATAAGTTATGTTTTGTGTTTGAGGGTTTTCACATGTTGAGGAGATTGACCACTTAGAAACCTTTGAAACTTATTTTCAAGATGAATTATGTTTGCAATGTTTTAATTTCTTTTGCTATGACATACAAATGGACAATGCATCAGATGGATGTGAAGCGAACATTCTTGCATGGTGATCTACATGAGGAGATATATATGGAGCAGACAAAGGATTTTGTGTTGAATTCTTCATAAATTTTTAGAATTTGTCATTCACTCTATAGTGTCAAGCAAGATCGTACAACTTAATATGAGGAGACGGCTATTTTTTTTGTTTCCTTTTAGTTTCCCCTATTTCCACTCAAACATTAAAATTAACATCCAATGAAATGAGGATCCCTTTTGGTACTGTTTCTATATGTTGATGACTCGATACTTGTAAATAGTTCCCCTTCCATGATATAAGATCCACAACATAATTCTATGGAATAGTTTGACATGACATATTTGGGACTTATGCTATTCTATTATGAGTTGTTATTAACAACTCATATACATACACACCTATACTTCAACATATGAAAAATATTAAATAAATTTTTAATTAACTCATATATGTACACACCATATACTCTAACAAATATAAGTATTAAATCAGTTTGCTAACTTTATTTAATATAAGAGTGAGCCATACTTGATTACTAAATGATGTAATCATTTTGAAGAGGCCTCTCTAAATTCATAGTTTTCTTAATAATATAAGAGATCAATTTTTTTAAAGCATAAATTATTGGTTATATGCAAGTTAATTTTATTATTAAAAAAAATATAAATACACACCATATACTCCAACAAATGAATAATCTTAAATCATTTTCTTGACTTTGAGAATGAGTCATGGCTGATTATTAAATGATGTAATCATTTTGAAATGGCCTCTTTGAATTATTCATTAGGGCAAGAGTCATGGCTGATTATTAAATGATGTAATCATTTTGAAAGGGCCTCTTTGAATTATTGAGGTTTCCTTAATGATATGAGTGATCAATTTTTCTTGGGGCATAGATAAACGCTTGTATGCAAGTATCTGCCCAAAGATTAATTTAATTTTGTTGATGTTAAGGTAATTTAGTGTTACTAATTTAATTTCCTTGATGTTAAGGTAAATTTAGTGTTACCTAAGGTAATTAGTGGAATTTTATATACCTTCTATAGAGCTGTCAACCATTGTCACATTGATGGCTTTACTTGGCAAGACGTCAACACAGGTCATTCATTTATCTTCTCTCTCTCCTTGATTTCAACAATCGCGTGGACCCTTGATTTGTCTCATAGCGTCACAGTCCGCTCTGTTAATCTATAAAGTTAAAGATCCCTAATCATGAGATAAACTTGATTTGTTGATCTGACCACCGACAATTTTGCAGTCCCGTCCTTTGTTTTATCATTACCTGCTACATGGTTCGGAGACATCACAGGGAAACTGTTAAATCCGTGCGTCCAACTCTGTATCGTCCATCGACATATGTCAAGATTATATTTAAGATTATTAAGCTAAAGGGAATTGGTAATAGATTATATTTATATATGTCTTTTTTTATTGGTGTTTGGTGATTCGCTTATAGTTTAGTTCTGTTTTTAGGAGTATATAATTATTTCACTAGTTTAGTGTTTAATTTGTTAATAAGCCTTAGTCAAAGAAATATCTTCTTAGTTAAGATATTATTGGTCCTGAACAAATCTATTCAGACGTTTTAATGAATGCGTGTATTAGTTTTATTAGAAGGTTTATTAAATGTATGATGAAAAATCATAAAATTGAATTCTCTACTTAAACATATAGACGGTTGGAAGAAATCAAGGAAGAAGGCCACTAATTAATCTCAAGTGCGTCACTAACTTCACTATCACTAATTATCATATTGTCAAAATAGAAAGTGCCAAACATAAAATAAAACTAAAGGTTATTATATAGAGGAACTTTAGAAAAAATGCACCAAAAGGACTAAAGCTAGGGATAGTGATTAGTGCAGTGGTGATCACTCTCTTGTTCATGATCTAGGGTGCAATGATCAAGTGTAGTTGTTGGAAAAATATAAGGTTCATTTAGGTGGATAACACCTAACAAAGACATAGTGTGGACCCAATCACACTATCTTAATGCATTTTGATGTATTTATTTTAATCAGTGATGATGTGTTCTCATTGAATTTTATTCTTAAACAACATATTATGTCCTTGCTTACATGTGGGATGTATCAATGATTATTAGTTATCAAGTTGGAGATGTTACAAACTATGTGTGTCCATATTTGTGTGTGTGTGTGTGTGTGTGTGTGTGTGTGTGTGTGTGTGTGTGTGTGTGTGCACGCGCGCGCGTGCCATCATCAATAGCTTATTGTTTCCCCATTTGATCTGGGAAACAATTCGAGGCGACCATTCAATGGCAGTTAATGCCTCAAATTTTGTATTGTTTTCATTTTGTATTATCCTCAAGCGTTGTATTATTTTAATGCTAGACGTATAACCTCGAGCGTTGTATTGTTTTAATGCAAGCATTGTATGGTTTTAATGCTGGGACGTTATATCGTCACCCGTTAATTCCTTGAGCCACGCAATCTTCCGAGGTGGTCTTCAAAAATATGTATAAATGCATTGTAACCCGAAAGGGGAAGGCAGACATCTCTTCTCAGAGATAAGCACATGTTTTGTATTGTGTTTGTTAAGTAATATGACATCTCTTCTCAGAGAATCCATTGTTATTGTGTTATTTTTGTGCTATTGAATTATTCATCAACTAGAACTTCTGAGTTTTGGATCAGTGGTATCAGAGCGGGTTGTCTTGAGAGTGTATGTTCTTGAGGACGAGGTCAGGATATAAGAAACTTGGGTGGGACGTGACAGAGCTTCCAAACGCTCCACCTGTGCACCCCAAATGCCCTCAAACGGCGGACGACACTGAGACATCCGATCCTTTCAATGAAATGGTGAATGAAGCCCTCCAGCGGCAACAAGCGCAGATGCTCCAACAATTTGCTTAAATACTTCAAACACTTTTGATGGGAAATTTTGGCTCCGCGGCTACACAGTCAGGCTCCTCATTGAGGGAGCTTCCTTTCAGTGCCCCAACACCCTTCAAGGTTCTGATAAATTTTGATATTCCCACATTTGAAGGCAAAATCAATGCTGATGCAGTGGAAAATTGGTTGGATCAACTGTCATCCTACTTCTCTATAAATAAGTTCACCGATGGAGAAAAGATCACTTTTTCTCTTTTAAAATCATCATTGCCTGTGAAAAACTGGTGGGAAGTGTACAAAAAGAGGTTTAGTTTGGATATCATTGGCCTTAGGGTGGAACCCACCTGGGATGATTTTATGGAAGCTAGTAAAAGAAGAATAATATCCCCTCTGTGCGTATGATGATCTGTACATATAGTGGCAACAACTTCACCAAGGCAAGGGCCAATCTATGCAAGATTACATAGACACTTCTCATTCTTTGTCGGCAAGATTGGGCATTGAAGAAAGTGAGAAACATAAAACTCTCAAATACCATGGTGGACTACAATGGTAAATCCGAGGGGAAATGGAACTTTTTAATTTGCAAACCCTTGGTGAGGCATATAAATTTTTAGTCAAGATTTAACAAAAGCATGGCAGGAAGAATACGAAGAGTCAACCTTCAAAAGGGAAAAGTGACAAGGAAGTTCAAACATGAGGCCAAAATTGGATGCGAAAGGAGTTTCAGGATAATAAATCCCAGAAGGGGAAGGCTGGAAAATGGTGCGATTACCACAAAACTGGAACTCACTTCAAAGAAGAATGTCGAGCCATCAAGTCACTGCTCTCTGAGTCACAATGCTTGATGTCTACTACTCTGCCTCATACACAACCTACAGTCGAAGAGGACAAAGAAGAAATTGTAGATGCTGAGCCTGACACCATCATCACTTCGTCACAGACCCGTGAGGAAAGACCAGATGACAAAGAAAGATTGTTTCACTCCAAATTATGGGTAAAAGGTAAGCCTCTGCATTTCATTCTTGATAGTGGGAGTCAAAAGAATTTAATCTCAGGTAAAGTTGTGAAAAGTCTAGGTCTATCCATGAAGCCTCATCCAAAGCCATATAGTATTGGGTGGTTGAGCCTAGGGAGAGACCTTCCTGTCATCCACTAGTGTCTTCTTTCATATGTTATAAAACCATTCTAGGATAAAGTCTTGTGTGATGTGGTCAATCTAGATGTTTGTGATGTCCTCCTTGGTCAACCGTTCATGTATGAGTGACATGGCATCTATGAATCTCAAACCCGAAGGATCACCCTCACTCTTGGAACATGGCGTTATAGGGTACCAGAGGTACCACCTCCCACATCTGTTTCCTTGATCAGTGCTAAGTAATGCAAGAGATTGGTGGAGAAGACAAAGCAATTTTTTCTCATGATGGTCAAACCATAGAGATCTAAGGAGGCCGATGTTGTGGTCCTAACTACACAATCAACACAATAACAAAAGTAGATAGGATGGATCACAGGTGAATATGATGACTTATTCAAGTCACCCACAGGAGTTCCACTGCATTGCCAGGTAAAACATTCTATCAATTTAATCCCAAGATCACCTTTGCCTAATAGTCCTATGTATCGCAGATCAGTTTTGGAGAATGATGAGATAAAAAGATAGATTCAAGAATTGATCAAAAGGGGTCACATCAGGCTAGGCCCTTCACCTTGTGGTAGCCCAATCATCTTGGCACTGTAGAAAGATGGAACATGGAGGCTTTGCATTGACTACCGAGCCCTAAATAAAATCACTATGAGGAGTCGCTACCCTCTCCCCATAATCGAGGACTTGTTGGACCGGCTCTGTGGTGTGAAGTTCTTCACCAAAATTGATCTCAAATCTAGTTATCACCAAATTCCCATCGATCCCTTTGATGTCTAGAAAACTGCATTCAAATCTAAGAGGGGCTCTTTGAATGGTTGGTTATGCCTTTTGGCCTAACTAACACACTTGCAACCTTCATGCAGATGATGGATAACATCCTACAACCCTTCACCAACTCATTCGTGGTTGTCTACTTAGATGACATTCTCATCTATAGCAAAACATGGGAAGAACATTTGCAACATGTTCGTAAGGTGCTTCAAACTCTTTGGGAGCACAAGTTGTACGCAAATATTGACAAATGCACATTCGAAATGACAATAATTCAGTACCTTGGGTATGTATTAAATGAGGAAGGGGTCCACATCGATCTAGAAAAGATTCAGGTTATTCAAGAATGGCCCACACCAAGGACCCTCACAAAGCTTCACAGCTTTTTAGGCCTTGCAAATTTCTACCGTAGGTTTGTTCTTGGATTTTCACATGTTGCTTGGTCACTAGCCCAAGTGACTAGAGGAGGTCCTAAAGCTACATTTTAGTGGTGTGAAATACAACAAAGGGCATTTGAGAATTTGAAGAATAGACTCTAATCAGCCCCTATTCTTGCCTTTCTAAATTTACATCAACCATTTGAGTTGATGACAGATGCATCTGAATATGCCATGGGAGCTGTCATCATGCAACAAGGCCATCCTATTGCATACCATAGTGAAACTTTCACTGATACAGTCAGGAAATATCCAACATATGATAAGGAGATCTATGCCATTGTACAAACCTACAAACACTGGAAACACTACATCCTGGGAAAAGAGACGGTCATCCACACTGACCACAGACCATTGGAATTCATCCAGACACAAAGAAAACTATGAAATGAGAGGCACCAAAAGTGGGCCACATATCTTCAACAACTTCACTTGATAATCAAACACACAAAGGGGAGCTTAAATACAGGTGCAGATTGCTTAAGCCACCCACTAATTACTGCACTCACAATAGTGCTTGACCTATGCAAACATGAGACTGCCACTTCAAGTGCTCTACATGAGGCAAATCCTACCTTTGCTGACACATATCAAGTGCTCCAAAAAGGTGGACATGTTTCTAAATTCTATTTGCAAGATAACATCTTCTACCATATAGGGCACATCTGTGTTCCTGTTGCAGAGCAACAAAAGATGGTATGGGAAGCACACTTCAGTAGGATAGTTGGCCACTTTGGTATCGAGAAAACATTGGCAGCTCTTCAAAAACACTTCTACTAGCCCCGTATGCACAAAGATGTGGAAAGATATCTCAAATCTTGCACCCCATGTGTAATTGCCAAGCCAACAATAAGAAGCAAGGATTGTACACGCCATTGCCAAAACCAACCAGGCCTTAGGAATCCGTCTCAATGGATTATATCTTAGGTTTTCCCACTTCCAAACATGGCAAGGACTGTATTTTTGTGGTAGTTGATCATTTTTCAAAAATGGCTATTATGCTTGCTTGTAAGAAAAACATGTCTGATGAGGATACTGCTCAATTATATTTTAGTCATGTATGGCTCCATTTTGGTCTCCCCAAGTCCATTGTCTCAGATCAAGATAGCAGGTTCCTGAGCATCTTCTGGTCCACTCTATGGAAGATGATGGATACTAAGCTGATGAAGTCCATAGCCTTCCATCCACAAACTGATGGTCAGACCGAGGTGGTAAACTACTTGATTATTCACATGATTCAGATCTATCACTCCAAACATCCACACACATGTGATGAGGGACTTCTATTCATCCAACATGGATACAATCAGGCACTGCACAACTCGGCCAAGCACAGTCCATTCCAAGTTTGTTTTGGGTTCCAACCCATGGCACCAATTGATATAGTTGTTCCATTCTCCACCATGGAATACACAGCTCATGGAAGCTCTGAGGTAGCAAAAAGAACCAAGTTTATTGAACACATGCAGTATATCCAACAATAAGTTGATGACATCCTGGAGAAGATGAATCAAAAGTACAAGCTATGCCATGACAAACATAGGATTACACACCATTTTGTTGTGGGTGACAAGGTTTGGTTACGGCTTCAGAAGGAACAGCTTGCAGGCCCACACAAAAAGATTTAACCTTTGCAATATGGTCCATACACCATCACCAAAAAAGTTGCAAAAAATGCTTTTGAATTGAACCTACTAGCCTACCTTGGTCTACATCCAATATTCAATGTGGAGCTCCTCAAACCATATTACCCACCTCTATTGGACACTACAGTTGTGGCAGAACAACTCGACATTGATGAGCTCGATCCACAGAGTTTTGCTCCAGTAGAAGAGGATCAGATTGTGGATGCTTGGATGAAGATGACAAGAGGATGCTCGATTCCACTGTATCGAGTGGTCAAAAGAGGCTAGCTTAGCCACCATGGTGAGTGGCTCACAACGAATCAAATCAAGACACAACTACCCCACCTGACGGGGAATCTTGATGCAATGGGGACCATTGCTTTTCAAGGAGGGAGGAATGATTTGGGCAACAATTTAAGCTGACCATTCGGTGGCAGTTAATGCCCTAAATTTTGTATTGTTTTCATTTTGTATTATCCTTGAGCGACTAAGTCCTCAAGCATTGTATTTTTTTAATGCTAGATGTATAGCCTTGAGCATTGTATTGTTTTAATGCAAGCATTGTATGGTTTTAATGCTTGGATGTTAAATTGTCACCCATTAATTCCTTGAGCCATGCAATCTTCTGAGGTGGTCTTCAAAAATATGTATAAATGCATTGTAACCCAAAAGGGAAAGGTAAACGTCTCTCCTCAGAGATAAGCGCATGTTTTGTATTATGGTTGTTAAGTAATACGATGTCTCTTCTCAGAGAATCCATTGTTATTGTGTTATTTCTATGCTATTGAATTATTCGTCAACCAGAACTTCTGAGTTTTGGATCACCATTTGTGCCTAACTTAATTTTTTTTAATCAAGCCACCACTAATAGCTAAGTATGTCCCTATTTGTGTGTACATAATGTGTGTAGTGAAAACAACGTGTGTATGTTCAAATAGATATGATGTATGAACTCAAAGTGTGTCCTAATTCATATTTGGGTTGGGATGTGTTTCCATATAACAAGATGTGTGTTGAACTACATATTTGCTCTAGTTAATTTGTAATGTTTTCTTTCCATTATATTATGGTTGCACTAAGTTGGAAATGTTGAAGATTGACCTAGGTTAATACAAACTAGTTTTATTGATCTATTAGTCTAGATTGTAAGGTGTGTGTATGCACATGAGTTTTTAATAACAACTCACATTATAATAATGTGTGTTAGACCAAGTGAAAAGTGTTGACTCTTTATTAACAAGAGACTAAACTTGTATAAGAAGCCCTCCAACATATAAATAAGATTGAATCATTTTATTAACTTCAATCAAGTTGGAATATGTGATTCCAAGCCTATCCCCACACCTTTTTTAGTTAGAGGTTATATTTTCAACCATTTACACTACATCTAAAAATGATCCTACTTTGTGTTAGAAACTTGTGGTAATTCTAGTGTACCTAAAACATAGTCGTCTTGATATTTCATTTTTAGTTGGTTTAGTCTTCCATTTCAAGATGCATGAAAGTCACTTGTAGGAAACCGAGTGTATTTTGAGGTACGTTTTTGGCACTACTCATATCAGTACATATAATGCACATTAGTATTTTATTTTCATATTGTGGGATTCACTTATTTAGATTGTGTCGATGACACTGGTAATTAGAAGTCAACTTTCAAAATTTTATATCACCTTGGTTCAAGTCTAACTTCTTGGTCTTGCAATAATAACTATGATATTGCAATATAATCCATAAAATCAAAATATTGAGGTGTTATTTTATCTAGCCAATAGGTTCTATAGATTTTTCAAGTAGTGATAGAATTCATATTTGAAAATTAAACCCAATGCTCTATAGTGTGACAAGTAGAGTACCATACACTTTTCTTGTGACAAAATGGAGCATTACTCCCAAAATAACACATTTACATTGCCTTGTGCTTCATTTGGTATCTCTTCTGTGATGGTATCCTTAAATTGGAGTTTATGTCTATAGAGAAGTGGGTTACTAACATCTTTAGTAAGCCTTCGGCATAATATTTCTATATATAGTTTTGCTCAATACTTAGGGAAAAGGAAGTGCTATTTGGGAGGAGATCATTATGAGTCCGTTCTTTCTTTATTGCTTAAATTGTACATAAGTACTTGATCAAGACTAGATGTTGAGATCCATCTTCAAAAGATTTCCATTTTTTTTTGGTATATCCTACCTAAATTGTTCTTTAGGAAGTGTTAGTGTAATTTTTAATTATATAATTCAATTAGATTAATTTAATTATTTAATTTTTTAAATAAATCTAATTAGTTATTTACATTTCTAACCTTAGACTAAAGATAAACATGTATTTAATACTTAGTTATCTTTAAGTGGGCCATTCGCATGTACCACTTAAAGTGAACAATAGGAAAAGGAAATGTAACTATATTCCTCAAATATATATGCTCGTTATAATATTTTTAGCATTTTTTTATCAATACAATCTTCATTGTTTTATATTTTTCTATGTCTTGCATAAGGTTTCTAAGCTTTTTGAATGAGTTTACTTTGAGTATATTTCTTAGCCTCTATCTATTCGTACATTTTTTTTGATATGTATATCAGTTATCTAAACCTTTAAATATCTTAAAAGAAGCATCTAAAGCATGGTATAATAAAGGTTATAGTTATTTGAGATTGATTTATTTTGTGAGAAGTGAATATGATGATATTCTAAACATTTTAGTGTAAAGAAATGAAATTGTGGTTTTAGGTTCATATTTTGATGACATTTTGGAACGTATTAAAATGAAAAAATTAGAGAAAGAATTATTTGAAACTTGTTCAGGGGATTTTGTATTATTATTATTTAATATAATTAAGAAAACAAATATCTTTGTATTTCAATTTCACAACATTGCAAATTATTAGAAATATTTAAATTGGAAGATTACAAACTATATCTAATTCCCATGTAAACTAATTAAAAATTTATAAGATGAATGACATGAATTGGTTTATGATGAAAAGTATATGAAATTCATTAAAAGCCTGATATGTTTTTTAAATAGTAGATTTGATATTTGGTTTATATTTTATTTTTATTTATTTTCTGCTTAGATTCATGTATGAACCAAAAAAGAGTCATTGAATAATATATAACAAAGTTCTACGTTATTCGTAGTGTAAAATTTATTTCAGCATATAATATAAGAAATGATAATTTTATGTTTACATGTTTTTAAAATGTTGGTTATGGTGGTATTGTGGAAGGTGTCTACTACAAGTTATTAGATGTATTTGAGATGAGAAAGTAATTGTTTTTGTAAAAATAAAATATAATAACAAATTATGTAATTGAGTTAGAGTACATTACAACATCAGTTGCTTTAATAAAGAGAGTAGATCTTTATAACATTCTCGAAGATTTTTTAAAATAGTTAGATCTTTGAATTATAAAAAATCATTTGATTCAAGGGAAAATATTCGACTTATTTTCTTATAAAGGAAAAATCAATAGAAATATTAATAAAGATTTAGATTGGGTTAGTTTTGAAACATTTATAAGAATTATTAGAATAAATAGAAAGTGAAAGGAAAAAATAGTTTTAATCTTTATTTAGAAAACTTGAGAGACCTTTCCTATTTTAAATAAATAAGAGAAGGTTTAAATTTTTTGAGAAGTTGTTAGGTGTGTTGATATTTTGCTTGCAAAAAAATTACTAGTCAAATTTTAATTTTTTTATTAATTTTTTTTTCCTCATTAAAAATAGTTATTAAAATGATAATTTAATTAATATTTCTACTTTAAAAATATGTTGGGACATTAAAAGCTCAGACACATGGCATAAAAAATATTGTATTATTTTATATGAATAGTAGAAGGTTTAAAGTTAGTGGGAAGTTGTTAGGTATGTGTTTGGGTTTGGCTTGTAAAAAATAGTTAACTAAATTTTATTTTTATTATTTATTTATTTTGAAAAAATTTTGTTTATGAAAAATAATTATGAAACTGATAATTTAATTAAGGTTTTCATTTTAAAAAGATGTTGGGATATTAAATCTTAAAAATATAGTATGGAAAATTTTAAATTAAATATTATTATATTAAATATGTGTTATTTATTTGTTTGTTTTTATTATGTGTGTGTGTGAGATTTTTTTTTTTTTTATTTTAATTTATTTCAAGATAATTTATCTCTATGATTAGGGGATAGGTATTTGAGACTTAAAATTTTAAAGGCATGTAATTTCAAATGAAGTATTTTTTAAATTTAACATAATTATATTTAGTCATGTTTTTATACAGTCTATCAATTTTACCTATTATTCTAACTTAAGTTAAAATTTAAATATAAATAAATTAAATATTGAAAATAAATTTTCTATTAAAAAAGACGTTTGACATCTAAACATATAAAGATGTTAAGATATTAAATATATTTAACTATCTAAAATTCTTAATGGAACATCTTAAATATTATTTCTAATACCATTTGTTAGAATATATATATATATAAACTATTTTGAAATTAATTTTTATTATTTATTTCAATCTATTCTTTGCACTCTTCCATAAAACTTTTAAAGTTCTATATTCTCTCATTTCCCATTACATTTACTACAAAAATCATCTTTAATGATCTTCTAAGTGATTCTAACCTCAACGTAGAGGGTCCATTGTGAAGGTGTGAATAAAAATACATGACTCACTATTTTACTCCCCCACATTCAATGACAACTTTGTTCATATGATCTAACAATTGGTTCACATTATGCATGGTTTGTTGTTTGATAGCTCCCGATCAATGAATACCATTGTGTCTTAATAGATAGATAAAAATAAAAATAAAAATAAAAATAAAAATAAAAATATAAAATAATTTTTAAAATTATTTAAGAATTGTTATATATATATATGATTAATATCAATAATTTAAATTCAATAAATTTTAAAAGAAAATTGGATGTACTATAATCTCTTTATGTAAAAAATGAAACACATTATTCTATTTGATCCTTCTATCGAAAAAGAAGAATAATAATACATTATACTTTAATTCACTTCAAAACATGTATATGGTCAAATTCGGTATAGATTTTGAATCTAATACTAACAAACACTCAAAGATTGCAAATGCATTGAAAAAACCCTTGGATGCGACAGCTGCAGGTTAGGTGTGTTACTTTTATTTTGTAAATAATCGAAAGCTTTAATTGTTGTCCCCTTGACAATTTTTTTTTACTTATAGCTTTGTAAGTTCATTACCCATTGTAGCATATAAAGAACTATGAAAATTATAGATATGGGGACATAGAGAAAGCTTAAAGTGAGTATTTAAACCATGAAAGCATTTGTTGCTTCCACAAGTATGGCTAAGTAGAAAGAGTTGAGAAGGCAAGGAGAAACTGAATGACATGACATTTTTTTAATCATAATGTAGATGACATTGGGGTATCCTTGTTATGCATTGAAGTTTTAAAAAAAATTCTATGATTTGACAATTTTTGTGTCTCATCTAGGTTGAGATGGAACGCAGAAGAGCATAAAAACCTCCAAACATGTCTCTCAACAATAGCATCATATCCTAAAGTAGTCTTTTTCTAGATAAGAGAAATTACCTCATTCTCAAGACACGTTCGAATTTTTTTGGGGGGGGGGTCCTTATAAAACAATTTTTTTTTCCATCTGTTTCGTTTACATCAAGTCAATTACTATTTTCATGCAGTGTGTATTAATCCATCATGTTTCGTTTACATCAAGTCAGTTACTATGACATCCCATTTATTATTCTTTGTTAATGTAGCATACTTAGTTGGAACCTGACGTGCTTTAAGAACTGCTTGTATAACCATCATCATTATTTTGAACATAAAGAATGTTTAATTAATAATATATTTTATTATATTGTTTTGGATTGATGTTAAATATAAATATTTTTAAAATTAATATGTTTAAATATTAAATATTATATTGATTGAATGTTAGATGAAGTGGTTATAAAATTGAATTGCACATCTCCATTATAACATTAATGACAAATAAATTTGAAATTATTATTTTATTTTGATAATAATGATATGATTCTGTTACTCGAAATTAAATAAATTTATTGTTATATTTCACAAATGTATTTGAAATATGTATTAGAATGATTTATTTATAATCTAGTTAAATTTTTTAACAATTTTTTTTGAGTATATAATTGCAGCACAATTTTATTTCACTACAAGGAAAAAAAGATATCATCAAGAAGAGATGGATAAATGAGATATTATAATATAAGAAAGAGAATATCATTAAATGACAAATGTAAAGTGTAATAGTCTCAATTTTATCGTTCTCCCTACCGATCCATTCAAGTTGCTGAGATAAAATGGAAGGAAACATTTTAATAACATAACATAATGTTATATCTCTTCTTTTATGATAAAATATAATTGAATATTTATTATTTTCATTAGACACACACTTTTAAACTTGTATGCATTTGAGTTGGTGTAATGGTAAAGAACATGTGCTTCTGGTAGGGAGATCATAAGTTCAAATCCTATAAAGGGTAAAGATTGCATGCCACATATTTGTAGAATAATAAGGTGCCTCTCCACAATGAAAATAAGAAGACCTTAAAAACTATATTATTATTATTATTATTATTATTATTATTATTATTATTATTATTATTATTATTATTATTATTATTATTATTATTATAGGTTGAATCTTCATCATTTTTTTTTACTAGCCATGATATATATGTGTTCCCTTTGTAACGTCAAGTTAACCATCATATCTAAACATAAATAATATTTTTTAAATTTGGTTAAATAATTATTTTAATGAATAAACACAAATATTAAATTATAAAAAAGATTAAGAAATGTATAAACCTCCTTCTAACCGTCCCCAATACAAAAATTTAATATATGTCCTATTCCTCCTTATGTGGATCTCATGATTATTAGCATCAATATTCAGCAAAACTCACATAACACACTACTTTTGAAAAGTGATGCTGAAGTGCAGTTCACTCAGTTCTATTTTTAGACTATTAGTGTAAATTTAGTTTGCATGAACAGTTTTTTGTGGAGCTAAATTTAGATAGTTAGTTAATATATTTTTTAGAAAGGCTAGTGTTAGTTTTAGTTGCTATTACATGCAAATTATTATTTAGATAAATTTAAAATATTTCATTTAATAATTAAAAAAACATGTTCACATGCAATTCTATTAATACATTGTAATTGATTTTTATTTTCAAGAAGAAGAAGAAGGACAATGATTCCAATTTTTTGAAGAAGTATTTTTTATTTTTGCAACTCTTATCTCTTCTGTATTATGAATATTGCATATATTTGGCTATGATTTAATTTTATTTAAAAATTCTATATTTGGTATTAGATCAGGTATTTTTCTTTTGAGTTAAAGATTTAGTAGTTGGAATTTTGCCAAATAATTTATCATGTCAAATTCTAACTCCTTGCCCATTCCAGAATTTGATGGAAATGACTATGATTATTGGTATATCAAAATGATGACTTTTTTGATAGGAAAAGATTTGTGGGAGATTATTGAATCAGGGTATGCAGAGCCAGCTGATTGGAATGCCCTCACAACAAATGATAAAATAGCTAAGAAGGAGGCTAAGAAGAAGAATGCTCAAGCCTTATTTCATATTCAAATAGCTCTAGATAAGAGCCTATTTCTCTGAATTACAGGAGCAAAGATAGCAGAGGATGCTTGGAGGACTCTAAAAGAAGCTTACCAAGGTAGTGATCAAGTCAAAGTTGTCAAGTTACTGACATTGAAGAGAGAATTTGAGAATTTAAAGATGCAAGAAGCTAAAAGTGTGAGTACCTATTGTGTCAGAGTAAAAGATGTGGTCAATAAGATGGCTACACTTGGTGAAATTATGAACAATGATGTTGTGATCAAAAAGGTGTTGAGGACTCTCACACCAAGGTGGAACCATGTTGCCATAATCATAGAAGAAAGCAAGAATTTGTCTACCCTTCAATTTGATCATCTAGTTGGATCTTTGATGTCTCATGAAGAAAGATTGAGAGATTCATTTGGAGAAAGTGATGAGAATTTTTTTTCCTCCAAATTACAAATCACAAAGAATGAAGATGCTAATAGTAGCACCAAAAGTAATCAAGGCCAAGGTATAGGTGAAAATCAGAATTACTCAAGAGGAAATAGAGGCAGAGGTGGTTTTCGAGGAAGAGGTGGTTTCAGAGGAAAAGGTAGAGGCTGATTTGATAAAAAATATATCCAGTGTTATCATTGTAACAGGTATGGCCACTTTAATTATGAGTGTAGATTAAAAGAAGGTAATAATGGTAAAAGTGTTCGTTATGCTCAAGAAGGTAATGAGAATCCTCCAAATAATTTATTTTTATCTTATGACAAAGCTGAAAATATTTCTAAATATGTTTGGTATTTAGATTCGGGATGTTCTAACCACATGTCAGGGAATGAAAAACTTTTTTCTATAATGGATAAAAGTTTTAAATCTAAGATCAAACTTGGTGATGATAAATCATTGGAGGTTGCTACAAAAGGAGCTATGAAAGTCCATACAAAAGAAGGTATGAAGAGTGTTAAAGACATTTATTACACTCCAAATTTAAAGCATAATTTTTTGAGTGTTGGACAATTATGTGAAGAGAATTATAAAGTTATATTTGAAAATCAACAATGTATAATTTATGATAAGAATCAAGGAAATAGGGTGGTAACAGTTGTGCCTATGACAAAGAATAGGATGTTTCCATTGAAGTTTGGTGAGCATAACAAGAACCTTGTCAATATGGCATATAAGAATACAAGTTGGTTATGGCATCTCATATATGGGAATTTAAATTTTCATAGTTTGAAGATTCTAACATCAAAAGCATTAGTTTTTGGTTTACGTAAGGTTGAAGAGCACAAGGAAGTTTATGAAGGATGTGCTAAAGGAAAACATGCAAGAGAGAAATTTCCAAAAGGCAATGCATGGAGGGCCCATTATCCACTCCAGTTAGTTCATTCAGACATTTTTGGTCCTATGCAGACAAAGATTTTGGGTAAGTCATATTTCATTATTTTTATTGATGATTACCCACGACAGTGTTGGGTTTATTTTTTGAAGACCAAAGGTGAAGCTCTTGAGACATTCAAGAGGTTTAGAGCCCTTGTAGAAAATGACAAATGGTGCAAAATCAAATCCTTAAGGACTGATCATGGAGGAGAATTTTGTTCAAAAGCCTTTCAAGGTTATTGTGATATGATTGGCATTAGAAGAAAACTCACCACTACATACACACCTCAACAAAATGGTGTAGCTAAAAGGAAGAATCATACAGTGGTGGAGATGGCACGAAACATGCTACAAACAAAGGGATTAAGTAATTCTTTTTGGGGAGATGAAGTTGCTAAAACATTATATATTCTCAATCAGAGTCCCACCAATGCACTTAACAGGATGACTCTGTATGAAGCCTGGTATGAGAAAAAGCCAAATGTTAATTATTTTAAAGTTTTTGGTTGCTTAGCCTATGTTCATGTTCTTAATCAAAAGAGGCAAAAGTTAGATCCCAAAAGTGAATCATGTATTTTTGTTGGATATAGTGAGGAAAGTAAGGCTTATAGGTTATATAATCCTCTCACTAATAAGCTTATTGTGTCAAGAGATGTGATTTTTGATGAAGGGGGGTTTATGGTCATCAAAAAGGCCATATGGAGAAGTCAAAATCTATTTTAAATGAAGTTATTATGGATGATATTTATCATGGGCAGCCCACTAATATTTCTATTCTAAGTGCTACAAATCCACCAAGTAACCCCTCATCTAGTTTTTCAATTACAAGTGTAAGTCCAGATTCAAGTCCTAGTTCTGCAATGAAGGTAAGAAGATTGAGTGACATTTATCAAAGGAGTTCAAATCAAGCACATAAAGAAAATCCAAGAGGTGAGACACCGAATTTTGCTTTACTTACCAAGGCTGATTTTGAACCATCATGTTTTGAAGATGCATATACTAATGAGGTTTGGATGCAAGCAATGCAAAAAGAGATGGATTCTATTCATAGAAATGACACTTGGGAGCTTACAAAGCTTCCACGTGACAAGAAGAAGATTGGCACCAAATGGGTCTACAAGACTAAGTGTAACAGTGATGGAAGTGTTGAAAGTCATAAGGTGAGATTAGTTGCTAAAGGCTTCACACAAAAGTATGGCATTGATTATGAAGAGACATTTGCACCAGTAGTAAGACAAGAGACCATTAGAATGTTGATTTCATTAGCAGCTCAAAAGAATTGGAGCATCCGTCATATGGATGTGAAAAGTGCCTTCTTGAATGGGTACTTAGAAGAAGTATATGTAGAACAACCACAAGGTTTTGAAGCGAAAGGAAAAGAAAATCATGTCTACAAGTTAAAGAAGGCTTTGTATGGCCTCAAACAAGCACCATGAGCATGGTATGCTAGGATTGATGGATATTTTCAAGAGAATAGCTTTCAAAGAAGTAAGAGTGAACCTACCCTTTACTACAAATAAGAAGGTAATGATATTCTGATTGTAAGTTTGTATGTTGATGACTTGTTGTATATGGGTAGCAGTTCTATGATGAAGGATGAATTCAAATTTTTCATGATGAATGAATTTGAGATGAAAGATTTAGGCCTTATGAAATATTTTTTAGGAATGGAGGTTTATCAAAGGGAGAATAAAATTTTCATTTGTCAAACAAAGTATGCTAAAGATATGTTGAAGAAACTTGATATGGTTTATTGTAAACCAGTCTCCACTCTAGTTGCTCATGGAGTTGTGTTATGTAGAGATGATAGTGTTGAAAGAGTTGATGAGACAGCCTATACAAGTATTGTCGAAAGTTTAATGTTTCTAAATCATACAAGCCCTGATCTTGCTTATTCAGTTTCACTTATTTCAAGGTACATGACAGAGCTATCAAAAATACATATGAAGGCAGCCACGAGAATTTTGAGGTATGTGAAAGGCACTCTAGATTTTGGTATTCATTACTACACTTCTAAAAGGTTCAATCTTGTTGGTTTTAGTGATTCTAATTGGGGAGGTAGTTTGGATGACTGAAAGTCAACATTTGGGAATTGTTTTTCTTTTGGTTCTAGTTTGATTACTTGGAGCTCAAAGAAGCAAAGTATAGTTGCCCTTTCTTCTACAGAAGCAGAGTATGTTGCAGTCACTTCACCAGGGACACAAGCGTTATGGATTAAACAACTTCTTGAAGAAATTGGAGAGATTCAAGTTCAGCCCACAATTATTTTTTGTGATAATATTAGTGTTATTAAATTGGCCAAGAATCTAGTCCATCACAGCAGGGCAAAACATTTTGATTTAAAGCATCATTTTATCCGAGATTCAGTGCAGATGAAGGTAGTAGAATTGAAATACGTTAACATTAAAGAACAATTGGTAGATATCTTCATGAAAGCAGTTGCAACAGAGCAATTTTTGACACCCGGAGATCAAATTGTGAGCCCGCTCAGCATCAAAGGGGAGTAACTACTAAAAAAAAAATGTATACATGTTATTAAAATTTAAATTTAAAATGAAATTTATTTTAATTGTGTATTACGGCCATCAACCATCTCAGCCGACTATACTTATGGAGGAGGTTGAAATCTAATCCAAGGACTTTTAAATTGTTTTAAACTCTCCTAGCCATTAATATTCCAAAAAAAAACCATTAATTCCATCAGCTGCGCTCTTCATGTGAAAAGTGGAATAGGTGGAGACATTAAATGTAATTCGCTGGAGGTTTAGCTATAAGAAGATGAGGATGCCTTGCTCATAAGAAATGTTATAAACCTGGAGAATTTCTAGATGCAAATGAGGAGGAGGACACCTTACTAGTTTAGCACATCCAGTTCAGGAGAAAGACGCCAAGGAAATGAGATTAATAGGTTTCATGGTTATTTTTCTTCTCTTTTCCCATCAGAAACTACTTACCTGCCGCCTCATTATTTGGAAGATTTCGCCTAAATTGTAATATAAATATTTAAAGTCTATATTTTTGGGTTGATTATTCAATAGGACGTAGAAACATGTGTGAAAAAAGGCACAACATAAATACGTCAAAACCATTAACAAAAGATATTAGATAATATTCAATTTTTTTATTTTTTATTTCTGTGGATTGCATTTTAATCTTTAAAATGCGTTTCAGTCAGCGAATTGCAGCACCAAATATGTTTTCTTATCGATATCTACATTTGGTAAGAGTATAGGATGTAATGCTTTCAATCCAGTTGGGCCAAGCCTTAGGAGGGTGTAGTAGCTTTAACTTGTCTGTCAGCAATAGGAAAATGCTCTTACAAAAATCCAACGCTACAGGATAGAATTTGAGTGCCAAATATGGTGTTCAATCTGCTCCCACTCCAATGCCCTACCTGATCTACATTGGTGCCACTCTTAAACAATGGTGAATTTTTTGGCTCTTTTTTTAATATTGTCGTATATATGATGTAATTCAAGAACATTAAATTATAAAATTCTGTTGTGTTCTTATATTTAAAATCAAAAAATATTTATTAACTTGATTTAGTTGTTTAAAAAATTATTTATTTATTAATTTGATTAATATTATTATCTTCGCCATATTTACTGAAAAGATCTACCTATTATTTCATTCCAATATGAAAAATATTTATTCAATAAATATTTAAATCATTTAGTCATATATATAAAACTATATTATCAGATATGTCAGATACAAAATAAAATAGGAATTGGAAAAAAGTATCATCATTCTAAGCCTATATCAAAGTCTTGTAAATTATTATGACCATGGAAATGTAGACCAACCAATGGGTTTACTCATACACAGAGATAGTTTCCTATGTGGAATAAAAACATGAGCATATACACCAATGTTAATACAAATTTTATGCATACCAATCTTTTTTAATTTTAATCACAACTATACTATTATTGATTTTTGAAATGATGAAATTGTCTTTCAAACATTATCAAATTCTAAACCAAGGTACTTAAGAAAACATTAATGTCTGGTTTTCACAATAACTATATTTAAGATATAGTTCATTTGGATGTTGTAGCTACATCTGTTTTAATATGAGGTACTTATATTTTGATTATCAAATACAACATATAAGTATTAAATTCAATATTTTATCCTTTTTTAAATATTATTTAATATATTGTGAAATAAAAAAATTTAAATTAAAAGGTAATAATAATACTTCTATTCATATAAATATTATTTTATAATCGAAGATTAATATAACATTGTTAAAATATTATGGATAGGAAACTTTGAAATTAAAACTTAGATCACTATTGTCCATTATAAAATCTGGCTATCAATTATTTCTTGAGCCACTTATGACATATTGTCACAAGATTTTGAAAATATAGGGTTTTTTATTGATAGATAATAATAAGAGAAAAAGGGCCTTTATTGCACGATACAAAATAATTTGAATAGTAGAACAAACAAAAGAAAAAAATACAAAAGAAGCCTCCGAAAGATCAGAAGGAGATAAGTAAAAAATCTTATAAAGCCAAGTAACCACAAAGCTATCAAGCTAGTTTCAAGAGAGAAGATCAAATAATTGAATTCTAAAAGCTTCACCTCCTAGAGTAGTTTAGAAGTGGAAGAGGGAAGTAACACCATAGAACCACTCTTGAGAAGAAGGAAAACACCATCACCAAAATCTTTGGTCACCAGTCACTAAAACTTCAAACATTGAACCAAGATCACCAAATTAAAAATTTTGACGATGAGAGAACCTAAGATATGGATAATGGCTTCTCTAAGCCTGTCAAACATAAATGATCCAAGAAGCTAAAATATGGAGGAATACCTGAGACTATAATAAACACTTGAAAATTTAGACCACTAATTCTCTCGAAGAAATATTGAACAATGAAAAGTAGTCAATGTGTCAAGTCCTTTCTAATTAATACTTTGTATTATTACCACGGAGGGGGCTTTCACAATGCCAATATTCATTACAAAATATATCTTTATTAGTTGTGATGTTTCGTAATTCATGAACAAGGACTTGAATTGTTCTTAGAAATAAGATATCCATAAAATTAAAATATTTCTTATGTGATCTTCTTTAAAGTATGAATGAGATATCATATTGTGTTGTTATATGGGATGCTCGTGTAAAATATTATCTTACACACTTTTCTAAGATCATAGTGATATGTTTTCCATGGAGATCATTCGATGCCAAGCTACAATTAAGATGGATAGGTTAGAAAACCTAAGGACCAAGTTATAAATTTTAGGACATGAGCACTAAGTGATGAGATAAATTCTAATTAATCTCACTATGACTTAATAGATTTATAAGATCAAATACAATAAAGAGGAATTGTTAAATATAGACAAATGGCCATAAACTATGTATATAGGAAGTTTGTCTTTTATTTGTATACATTAGGAATGAACTTATTATTTCTTGGCTCACTCTCATACTTGAACCATGTTATGTGGAATAGCCATAATATTAACTCATCTAAACATCAACCTATTTCTTGTCATTAGATTCACATCCATCCTTCTTGTGAAGGGAATGGACATTCTCAGTGGATGTGGGATCCAAAAAGTTTTGTGGTTGGATATAAATCCATTTATAATACTTTCCATTTCTATATATTATACAATTTGATACTACCTTTAGAGATGATCTCTTGCTTTCTCTTTCTTTTCAGTAAAGAAACAACTTATTGACTATGTATAACTATATTGTATTGTATCACTTTTAGAAATATTCATTCACATAATATTGTGAATGATTCAATTATGAGATGTATGAATGATGTAATTGAGTAATCTTGTTATGTTATACTTTTGAATATAATTAAATGTAACTATTATTTTAGAAAAAAATAATTTGTTTATTGTATAATTAAATAATTACCTTAATTAAAAAGAGAGTAAATATTATGTAAATGTGTGCTTGATGAATTGGTAATAGAAATTATTACATTTAATCAAACTAATATTATTGAATCTATACTTAATAATTTTTTAATAAAAGTTATTATACTTAATCAAACTAATACTATTAGAATTTTTTTCTATTTTGAAAATTGATTATTATTAATTGTAATTAATAAGAATTAAAAAATCTAAAAATATTTTAAAAAACTTCAAAGTTTTTTTTTTTTTTTTTTTTTTAAATTTATTTAAATTATCAGTTTTGAGTCTATCTCGAAGAGGTTCTTAATTATGATCTCTTTGAAAATAGACACGTCACTTATGTCATATATGTTTGTTTGTTTAAAAACTTAATTGTTGGCAACTACGCATTGCTTTTGAAGTGGTGGTTATGATTTTCTTATTCCAATATTTGTAAGAAAATGAGATGTTGTTGTTGTTGATGTTTTTATTATTATTAAATCAAAAAAATTAAATAATTTAATTTAATATTTATATATATTTTTTATAACACTCTCTTTTCAGGAATGATATATGCTTTATTAAAAATATAGGCCTAGAAATTGATGATCTTTTTCTTGTTCATAATTTAATACTATAATATATTGTATACTTGTGTAAAAAGGATGAATATTGTGCAAACTTTCAACCTTATTAAATTTTATTACATGTATAAAATTTTGCACATTTTTAATTATGTATGTAACTATTTTATGAAAAGTTTGATTTATGTTTTAATTGGACATGCGTGATTATACAAAATGTTGTGAGATATAGAAATGAGAGTGAGTCTATTGGATAAGTGGGTTCCTTTATGTATAAGTTAAGGGCTATACTAATTTATAAATAAATAAATTATTATATATATATTTAATATATAAATAAATAAAGAATGGGCCATTTCTTTTTAGTTTTTATTATAACTATTAATATCTTCTGAACTATTTGTCCCTTTTACTAATAATATTTTGAAATGGAACAAGACTTGTCATGATCAAGGATGATTTGTCCCTTATCCAACTTATGGCTTACTCTTCCTGTTCTTAACGTGTGAATTATAGAGAACTGGTTTCCTTTCATGGAAGGTAACTTGAGAATTTTCCCTCATGCAAAAGGGTTTTTTATTGATCTTTTTGATCTCATAAAAGATTTGAATGTGGTGTTTTAGAATCCTATTTAGTCATGAAATAATAAAATTATTAATTTCAAACTCTGGTTTCTGACTTTTGACCCTCATATTGAGGCCTTCACTATTAAACCGATTTGGGTGACACTATTTTTTTTTACATTTGCAAGTATGGATAGATTTATATTTAAAATCCATAGGAAATTATTATTTGTGGACCCCAATTATTTCTTTCACACTATTGTTTCTCATATCTTGGTTAATCTAGATGTACATAAAGATCTCTAGGAGTTTATTTATTAGAAAGTTTATGATTGTAATTGGAAGCAATCTCTCGATTATGAGATTTTACCTTTTGAATGTAGAAATTGTTTTGAAACATGACATGTGGCCACTTCTTACAAAAAATATTAATCATAATAAAAATATATCCTTGTGGAAGGATGCCCTACCTAAGCATTTTCTTGTGGAAATTGATAGTGAAAGTAATAGTCCCAAAGAGTATTTAAACACAGATAATGTAAGTGAAACTTTATAAACACCAATGTATGTTTCAGATCCAATCTATAAGAATAGTGATACTTGTGTGGAGTATATAGGTAAGGAAAAGAAACTTGACTCATAGAGATACTTTTTGAAGGCTAAATTTGTTTTGGAATCATTGGAGACTAGAGAGAAAGTTATGGCTCGGATTCCATTAAAGAATATCTATTCAACTAGTGTCTTAGAAAAAGCCATTCCTATCTTCCCTAAAGTTGAGGGAGGTGGTGATTGGACGATTTTTAGTATCAAGATGAAGGGGAAGGGACAAATGGGTCAGAACTAATGAACATGACCCTTAAACCTTGAAAGGAAAATCATGTTGGAGGGTCTTACGGTTTTTTTCATTTTTTATTTTTAGCCATTCCTTTGCTATTTTTATGGTCTTTTGGTTATATTGGGAATACTTATTATTTTATCTGGCATGCATGGCCAATTCTATTAGTTTCTAAATTAAGATTGATTCTTTTTTTCCGGTAGAAGAGTTTCATTGAGCTATATTTGTCATATCATTTTATCCATTGTTATAAGGTGGATTCCCTTTTAAAATACTCATATTTACCAATAATAATAATAACAACAAAAATATTTGTTGTATCACGTTAGGAAAACACTGACCAAATTAAAATACATAAACCTCTAAGATTTTATTAATAAGAAATCTATTACCTCAGTATGTTTTATCATAATACTTTGATGCAATGAAAAATCATAAAAAATCAAATATTTAAATAATTTAAAAATATATATATTATTTAATATTATTATAATGTTTAAATTATCTATTGGAGTCTAATTGATGAGGGTTATGGTTTATAATAGCATTCATTTACATATAAATATTTAGAGACATCAATATGGAATGGTATGAATTCAATCCTTAAATTTAACTGAATTTTGTAATGAGTTACTTTTATTTCTATATTTTAATAGATATGGAAATGCATTAACAATAAAATAAATTTAATTTTAAAACCGTGCATTAATGAAAAACTCAAATATCATATACTCAACCTCAGAAAATCCATGATTGCAATGGTTTGAGAGTATCTATGTGAAATGCAAGCTAGTTTAGATATTACATAAACATACTACTTCCAGTCTATTATTTTCTTCATGTAAGTTTTATGAATTGGAAAATATTAATATTTATTTTAAGTTGTATTATAGCTATTTTACTATTATCTCAATTTATAATTGGAAAAATGTGTAAGTGAGAAACACTCGAAGAGTAAAGTTAGTTTTTGAATTATGTATATATGGGGTCGAGTATCAACATGTTTATATGTCATTATTTGTATAACATTGATAGGCATTATCCTATCAAATTTAGACTTATATTTTATACCTGATCTACAATCCAGAATAGATGTTGGAGGATGAATATGGTCACATTGCCAATATTTTAATATGTTGTATATGATGGCATGGCCACATCATAGAGACAAAGAATAGTTAATAGTGAGTTAATAGCTTTAGCAACTTAGTAATAAATATAGAAGGGTGAGTGGTCAATAAATCAAAACAATGGTATATGTACTATTTTACATGGTAGAAATTATGTATTGCAAATATGTATGTTGTTAAATTAAATGGCATTAATTTTTTTTGGGTGATTTTAAATACATATGTAAGAATGTGAGGCTTGCTTGATGTGTCATTAACTATATATATATATATATATATATATATATATATATATATATATATATATATATATATATATATACTTTCCATTTATGAAAGCATGTTTTTATGAGTGTTTTCAACCAAAGGAATTATTAAATCTATTTTTAGGTCTAAGAGAAGGCATTTATTAAGTAATTATGAGGAAAAATTCAAATCGAGGCTAACTTAAGTTGAAGTTAGAATCTATTCTTTGAAAAACATAAAAAATTAGCCATGTTTACATGTTTTTATAGTATTATGTTATTTGATAGCATGGAATCATTAAATTCCTATAAACAAATATTTGCTAATGATATTTTTTTTTTGGAAGTAAGTTTGTTTTGAAAACACTATATTTTTTAGTTTTATAGCTTTAGATAAGGCATTTTATGAGAAATCACAAGACCAAGTGCAAGTAGGACTTTTCCTCTGAACAACACAAATAAATATATATGTTTGCATTTTTTATAGTATTGTATTATTTGATGTGATGGAGTTATTAAACTATAGTAAACAGAGCTTTGTTAATGGTCTTTTGTTTGGTAGTGGTGGGACAACAAAACCCTAGTCCTTTTATAACTCTAAATGTATAGACTAGAGACTAGGTGTGCAACCATTCCTAGTGGAGTTTACAGGTGGTATTAGAATCACACCCTTTTTTTAAATGAATATATGGGTTATTTATTTTTGTCATTAAATTCTATATAGTTTTATAAGGTTTTGATTTCTGTTTTTCCACTATAGATTTTTTCTCTAAGGTGGACAAGTTCAGGTAGTGGTAAACATTGAATGAAGATAAATACTGTCATGTGAACAATATAATGAATTATTTGTGTTTTCATTATTTTTTATATAGTATTATGTTATTTTATGACATAAAATAATTAGGGTATTTTAAATATAACTCTATTAATGCCCTTTTGTATTGCACCCTTCACATTGTTTTTCTTTTTTAAATGAATATATGAGTTATTTATGGTGCTCTGCGGACCTTAGGATTTCAAATAGGAAATAATAATTAGATTGGTGTCTTTTTAGTCTAATTTAAAAAACAAAACAATTGACTAAGACTAAACCTTCTTTTCTAGGAACTAAGGGGAGCATCACACAATAAGCAAGAACATAAAATAGAGATGAAAATAATACAATTTCTTACCTCCCATGTCGTATATGATGTGTACTTGTTGGCATACTAAGGTTGATGCTCTACCTATGAAGATTTTAGTATTTTAACAATGTTCTTTTATGGTGGTAGCATATCTTCAATAGTCACTCATGGCTTGGTGTGAAGCTTAGCATAATTTTGACATAATAACACTACTCTCAAAAGGGCTTCACTAAGGTATTCTAGTAGAATAACCTTACACATAAAAGCTTATTTATCAATGGTGTGGGCACTTGTATTTACATATAAAATATCTAAATCTTACCATCAGTATGTTAGGTAAAATTATAATGTGGGTTGAGTCGAAATTAACCTTGGTTAAGTTAGTCTAACTCTGGGAGGGTTAAAGGTAGTCATGAAATCTTAATACCAAAATTTCAAATATTTGTGAGGTATGACAACTCACTTTAGATATTTGTGAGGCATGAGTCATAATTTTTAATATTTATGGGATAATAAATCACTTTATTAGCTCATTTGATGAGTTTTGACCTCATTTTTGGCTAAATTCCTTTTTTAGGTAATGAAATTCATTAATTTTATTTGGAATTTTTGCTTAGGCAAGATAATTAAGATTTAAAATATGATTAATATTTATTAGTGATTTTTTAATTTTGGTAATTGATTTAAATGTCATGAATTATTAACTTAACATGCCAAAAGTGTCAAATTAATAGGTCATAATTTGGCTAGGGTTAGACCTAAACCATGTTAGTGATGCATATAGGGTAATACACTAAATAAGCTAGCTTCATCATAGTTATGGGAAATTAAGAGCATTATACGGATGAATTTGGGAAGTTTAGGTAATATCTAGGCTTAAAATATGTCATCTAATAGAAATTGAGCTGAATGCTAGTTTAGGCATGAATGTGGCCAAAGCTAGGTGTCTATAATTTGCCCCTATTTGAGAAGGTGTTGTAAGACATAGGCATAATAATGTATTTTCAAAGAATGGAAAAGTTATTAATCTGAGTGGTTCATGCCCAAAAGGGAAGTCTATAATCACTTGATCACATTCAAAGGAGTGGGTGGAAAAATTAGAATCATCGAATGTTATCTCAAAATGAAGAAAAAGACATAATCTAGATGGAAACATGGGTGCAATTACTTAACTACCCAGGGGAAGTTATAAATAGTAATAGCAGTGGAGTCACTAATTTTCCCAAGGATGGTTATAATAAGTAATGAAGGTCATGACATTGGTTTTCCCAAATGCAGTTATAAGTAGTGTCAAGGATTGATGCCTTGGTAAGGTGGTGGAACATATACTAATTTTCCCAAAGGTAGTTATTAAAATTAACCAAATGAAAAAAATTATTCACCCAAAAGTGGTTATAATTAGGAACATAACATATGAAAAGATTGATTATCCCAAAGGTAGTTATAATCAAGAACAAAAACAAATAAACACTAAAATACCTAAAGGTAGTTATAATCAAGAATGAAAATGGAAACACACTGATTTTCTCAGAGGTATTTATAATTAGGAACACATACATTAGAAAAATACTACAACACATTTATAGGCTAATTGTGAGTTTAAAGATGCACGTTCAAACATAAATGGGATATAGGCTAAGAAATCATGTTTTGGAATGGGTATCATGGGGAGGCCAAAAGGGATGGTGCCAATAAAGGGCAATAACACATTTCTAACCTAAATATGAGTTTAATGATGCACATTCAAACAAACACAAGATATGGGCTAATAAATCACATTGTTAAATGAGACTCGATGGGAGGCCCAAAATGATGGTGTTGTCAAAGGTTAAAAAAACATTTATAGCCTAAATGTGAGTTCAAATATTCATGTTCAAACAAATATGGGATATAGGTTAAAAAATCATGTTGTTAAATAGGTCTCATGAGAGGCCCAAAAGTTGGTGCTAGAAAATGGATGTATTTTGGGATTATCATTTGATTATGTTGTATGACTCATATGGATGCTTATTTAGAGATGTTCATCTATATAAACACATAATAAATCATTTTTTGAACTTGTTTATTACTCATGCATTGAGGCATATGTCTGGGTATTTGGGAGGATGGTTTTATGACCATTAAAGAGATGTTACCATTACTAGAAGACTTCATGAACACAGTTTTCTTGTAGCTTATGATATTATGCATGATACTTATGGATAACTAAAATGAAAAACTATGTCCTAGGGTTTTTTTCTCTACTAGGGTTTGGTTTTGGTAGCGTGCATGCTTGATCATACATTTGATGAATGTGACCACATAACCTCTCTCCCCCATCTGTCACACTACTGATATTTTCAGATCAAGGTAGGATTTTTAGTTTAAACACACATTTATTGCACTGAATTGGCTCTCCCCTCTACCTTTTGGGTAAATTTTTTCACTTTCCTTATTATAAATGGCTATCACCACTCATTTTTCATCATTTGATGTTGGTTTTATTGGTGGGAGAAATAGCTATAATGGCACTGAAGCAAGCATGGAAAATCATTCTAAAGGTTTATCATGAGGTAATTCTCTTGAACCAAAAATGTTTGTGCCTAATGTAGTTTTAGAATTACCTAAGTTTGATAAAGCTTGTAGCTATTTTGAAAAATTTACTCTTATTATGTATTTTTTGGGTCAAGTCACCCTAGAGAGTCTCCTCAAATAGTGGGTCCATAATCAGTGGTAGAACCATGAGGTTAAATTGGAAGGTGTCTAAAACCTCACCAAGGGATTTTTATAATCTGTTTCAATAACCCCAATCATTGCAAGGCCATTTTAAACCATGGGCCCAAGTTTATATGCAATACTTTGGTTTTTATTTCTCATTGGACTAGGGATTTTTAGGTCTCGAAGTAGGCCAAACATAAAATCCTAGTTTGGATTGAGTTCCTTGGTTTTCCTTTGCCCTTATGGAATTTTATATACCAGCTTATAAAGCCATTAGGGCACTTCATTTTCCATGGTTAGTATAACTTTTATGTTTCTCACCCCCAGCAAAGGGTTTGTGTTGAGATCAACCTTGTTAAAAATACCAAATATTCCATTTATATTCAAGTCAGTGATAACTATTTCATGTAGTGAGTATTGTATATAAAATTTCCAAATACTTGCTTTCATTGCCAGTCTTCTTCCCACATGATTGAGGAATGTCCCCTCATGGTAATCATGTCTGCCATACCCCAATAATGTAATGGGTCTGACCCAAATCCATCAAATGACACTTATAGTAGGTGGGCCATGGTAACTAACCATAAAAATAATCCTTATAGAGCACCAAACAGGATTAATGCTTCATGCCCTTCGCATGCCTCCATCATTACCTATGGTAGAACTAAATACTTTCCATCTCTACAACTTAAACCACCTAAACCCATTTCATGCTTACCAAAAGTAGTCACTGCTATAGCCCATCCACCAGTCTCAACTACCTCTAACCTTATTTTATAACCCCCTTTGAGGGTGACTAATCTAGATTCCATGAATCTTGTTACCTTTAGCTTTAAAGTTGTGTTATGTTGATTTCATAGCCCTTCTCCTTCTAGTGAAGATGATTATGGGTCACATAGATGATAACCCTTTACTCTAAGAGATTTTAGAACTTTAATCATTGCTTTCAATAAGTGTTCAACCCTATCAGACCTCATGAAAGAGGGAGATATGAACCTTGATAGTTCTCCATGTTAGTCTATTCATGAAATGTTAGAGGCCTTACTGATCTGATTTTTAAGTATAGGATTAGGAATAGTTGTAAATTTTTTTCAAACATGACCATATTATGCCTTCAATAAGTCAAGATTTTTGACTTCATGCTTCATTCCATGAGATGCATTATCTAGCTTGGGGCCATCTATCAAGCCACTCATCATGAGTCTAGCATAGGAGGAGTTGTGACTTTATTTATGCTAGAGTTATCCTAACACATCATTTTATGGGGGTTTAACCCCTCAAATCATGTGGTTTAGACACTTTTTAATTTTGCTAACCAAATAATTAGGTTAGTGAATGTTTATGCTTCTAATGATGTTATTGAGTGTACCTTATTATGGATATGGTTGGTTGACTCACTTCCATATGTTCACTAGATTCTTTGTGGTGATTTTAATATGGTATAATCACTAAAGGACAAAGAAGGGTGGCTTTCTATGAGGTGGTGTGTAGGAGAACGTGAAGCATGGTTCTATCTACAGAATAAACTCAAGGTGTTTACCTAAATCACCATTAGAGGAAAGATTTTCACTCACCCTAGTTCACTTGGTCTAATTTTTGCCAAGGTGAGGATAGGGTACTCAAAAGTGTCAATCAGGCTCTGTTAGTCAAATAACATCTTTTTTATTTTGCATCTATACAAGGCTGACCTATCTTGGCTATACCATACACCTTTCTATCTCACCATCACCCCATTTTCTTAAATGTTGAGTGGACTACTCCTCAAGTTTAGGTTCATATCACCCAATTTTACCTCAACACTACCATTTTCAAGCATGAGTGTACCTTGAATCACATTGGCCATATCTGGAACCTTATTCCAAGACCCATTGGATCCACTAGATAGATTATGTGGTGGTTTGATGTTATTAAATATACTAATACTTTTCTTAGAATATATGACAAATAAGCTACCTTCTTGAGAAACCATATTCATCACGCTACCAATCAAGAGTTTATCAGAACCTCCTAGGAGATGGAAGCCTCACTTTTCAATGTGTAATTATGGGCTTGTACTGCTAAATGGAGACACAAACTCTAAGTTACTAAAGCTCACAATGTTAGAGGAGCTCAACTACACACTAGAATGCATTGTCTCAAAGTGGGTGAAAAAGTAACCAAATAATTTCTTACCTTCAATCTAGAAAAGCTACCGATAGGATCAAGGCCATTAAAGGTGTAGATGGGCACTTAAACAAATTACCTGAAGTGCTTCAAGAATTTATTTATCACTATCAAGAGGTGTTCACCTCTTAGCTAGATACTACTACCAGACAAGATGTTTTCACCCATTATGTGGGTTTTATTCCTTGTAATCTTTCAAAGGCCTAAAGAGTCGCTTGTGATCAATGTCTTAGTCTTAATGATCTTAAAGAAGCTATTTCATAGATGGCCACTGACAAGGCTCCTAGAATTAATGGGTTCTCATCTGAGTTTTATCATTCTTTATGGGACACTATTGGCCCTGACATTCATAAGGTTTATCTTGAAGCTTTTCATACCAATTCTTTGGAGATTCTCATAAATCAAGGAAATGTTAAGTTCATAAACAAAGATGAAGACCCATAAGTTCTGACCAATTAGAGGCCTATAACTTTATTGAATGTATCTTATAAGATCATTACAAAAACTTTAGACCTTAGGATCAAACATATTTTTCCTCTGGTTGTGAGGAGTGAGCAAATGGGTTACATTTAGAATCGTTATATCCTAGATAATGTGATAGTTGTATGGGAAGACAAGGAGTGGGCTAGAACTTCCAATCAAATAGCTCTTTTTTATCAAGATTAACTTTGAGAAAGCCTATGACTGCATAGAATGGCCCTTTGTCATGGCCATATTGCAAGCTCTTGGCTTTGGACCAAAGTTTATGAACACTCTTAACATGCTCTTTCAAGATGCTAGAGCTTGCATCACCATAAATGGTGCATAATCTCATAGATTTGAGCTACATAGATTGATCAGATAAAGATTCTCACTTTCCCTTACCCTTTATGTTTTTGTTGTAGAAGGTTTTAATTACCTTTTAGATGACTATACTTCTAGTGGGTTGGTTAAAGGTATCTCTCTTCCTACCTCAGATCATCAATTGATTAATGGTCACTTTATGGATGATTCCTTTCTTACTCTTCAAGAAGATGAAGAGTTGGTCAAGAATTCCATGTAATGCCTTGATATTTTTTGTTTAGATTTATGATATTCCATTAAATGGAATAAGACCTAATACTACAAATAGTCTCTGTCTCCTAAACCCCCTTGGCTTGAGGGTTATTAATGGCAATGGATCCTCCTAGGCATTCAATTTAAATTCCTTGGCATTCCTTTTGACTTTTGGGCATCCCCTACTGATCTTTGGTCTTATGTCATACATAGGGTTGAAAATAAAATTGTTTATTGGATTAATAAGTCTATTAATCTAGCTGAGAAATTTTAGATTTACTCTAAGGTCTTGGTTCCTACTCATGTTTTTTACTCTTCCTGTTGGGCCCTTTCTAGTGCTTCATATGCTAAGTTAGAAAAGCTTCCTCATGACTTCCTCTAGGCTAATTTTGAAGGCCATCAAGGGTTTTATAGAGTTTCTTGGTCTATTTTCTATAGGCCTAAGGAAGTAGGTGGTCTTGGCCTTATTGACATTAAACTTTAGGGTATTACTCTCAATGTCAAGTGGATTATAAGAGTCCTAGAAGGAGATGAAGCTTGGAAGATCCTTATCTAAAACTATGTATCATAATGATCTCCTCTAGGGAGGAAGGCGTGGGAGGGTCTTGACTTGTACACCTTTCTCCTCACTCTTGTACCTATCAAAATATCTGTCTCTTTTGTCATACAAAGCATATGGAAGGCCTAGGAGAAGCTCAAGTCTCACCTAGTCTGGGTTGGAGATGGATTCAGGAATGGTCTCTCTATTAATTTTCATTCTCTCTTATGGTCCCCTATTATCAATTTCCACGATGTTCCCTTTGTCATATTCAATTGGATAAAAAGTCTTAGGCTTTATAAAAAGAGTATTAAGCACATTGGATATATTTCCTATAAAATATCTTAAGACTGGCTACCTTGGAATATTATGAAAGCTAGGTTTCAACTTAACAAAGATGATAAATATTCTATTTTTGAAATTCATAATGTCATACCTGGTGAGTATCTACACAAAATTGGAGTGTCCTATCTCACCCCATGGTGGAAGGATTGGAATTTACCTCTAGAAAATCCTTTTTGAAGTTATGCCCCTAGGTAGGGATATAATTTTCTTAATCCCTAATATATAAATACTAAGGCGCTCAACAGATGTTGGAGTCTTAACTCTCTTCACTATGTCTAGCTAAGGAGATTTAATAATATTTGGTGGGCTATCTTGGAACCTAAAAATCCCATTTTATTTGATGCATTATGTATCAAGGTCTCCCTATTGAAGATCAACTCAAGTATATGGGGGTTCCTTAGCCCACATGTCATGCTTACCACTACCCAAAAACCATTAAACACCTTTTTTAATTTTGTCCCCATGCTCAATCTGCTTGGAGATGGATTCATTCTCTTTTTAAACCCTTCAGACATGAAATATTCACCTAGAAAATGGATCTCTTGGGGGACTCAGCCTTGCTCTGTACAAGATACAACATATTTTGGTAGATTTTTCACACTAATATTTTATTTTAGATATGGAAGTCTAAAAATAAAAATTGTTTTAATAATGAAGCTATGGAAATTGGGTTTTCAATTTCTAATAAAATTAATGTGATCTCCAATGTTACCCTTTAGATCTAGAGCCAGATGGATAAAGTGTGATTAAAAATTCACCATTTATAGGAGTTGTTGGATCACTAGGGGAATACCCCTTGTGCTATTAGTTAGGAGCTACCTAATTACACTCCTCCTTGGGGATGTGGTGGAGGAGTTAGGCATTCTTGGTTTCGAAGCTATAGGTCCCAAATTTGGATGAGCTCCTCTCCTCACTCTTTCAGGCCATCTCCTAGGTGTGGGTCATCTTGTCATGATAGTAGTAGTAGAAGAGGCTAGATGGCTCCCTAACATGACAAGTTCTCATTCTTGGTTCTTGCCATTTCTCTACCTCAATATAATTTTGAGCAGCTGCATTAAACTTAAGAGAAATATAATGATGGGTGGGATCCTCGTACCTTAGATGAAGATCAACATGTCGACAAGGGGTGGGGAGGGAAGCCTCAGGACCTTCCATCACCTCTGCCATCTACTACAATGTTCATTGTTACTACTTAAGGAGCTATTTATTTTATTATGATTTATCTTTTTTTTGGTTGTTAGTGCACATGTGTTAGATCTACTAGCTAGTATGGATTTCTAATTACTTCTGCTACTTTCCCAAGGCTTTTTTAGCCTGATGTGGTTTATGGGGTGTGACTTGTCAACCCATCTTTTTTTGTATGACTAGTTGTATTTTATTTTGTAAAGTCTTTTTTATTTAATAAAGTATGCTTGTCAAAAATAAATGTATGTCCTAAGCACAAAAAACATAATTTAAATGTAAATATAAACAACCTAGGAATAATATATGGATAATCAGATCCCAAACATAAATAGAAAAAATAAATCAAATATAAGAATACATACAAAAAGTCATAACCAAAGTACATGTTATGGATAATCAAGACTTAAGTGTAAACAAAATGTAATAATATTATAGAAATAAATAATAAAAAAATAAAAAATAAATAAAAGGTTAAAAATGAACAAAAATATAAACAAACAAAAACATCAATCAAAACAAACAACAAAACACCAATAAAAAATAAAACACACAAAGAAAAAAAGTGAATAAAAAACAACTAGACAATCTAAAGGAAGGAAAAGTATAATAAACAAACTAATCTAAATAAATGAAGTGAAACAAATAGCAATATAAAACCATGGTTAATCATAATGTTAGTGTAAACATAAAAAAAATTGTTTGTGTAGTGTAGAGGTCTTACTCTTAGAGACAGGGTAACCCCTCAACTTTGTAGTAATGACACTGATACAACACAAGAATAATTGGCACAAGGTTACCCCTAGGATATAGGGAAACAATGACAAAAATCAAAAGAAAAAAAATGTGGGGGATGAATATAAGAAAAGTAAGGGGTAGATGAACTGACTCCAAATGCACTATGTAAGTAGATGTTTCCTATATAGTTCTATGGACACAAGATCCAATGTGAAAATCATGCCAAATGTAGTTTTCTTAGGATATGGGATTAAAAATATGGATGATTAAAAAACATGATGGATGTGTAGAGGAAAATGAGAATGATCATGCAAAATAACGTGTGTGAGAAAGAAGGGATGACATTTCAAAATCATGAAAATGTCAACACAAATAAATTGTTCAAGCATGAGAGTATGGTTTAGGTTAAAACCATAAAGAGACACATATACACTAATGAATTGAATTGGTAATTCATAATGTCTACTACATATAAGGCTTTGAATGAGAATGAGTTCATAAAATGGTGTGAGCATAAGATGAAGCTGAGTGGTCATTAGTATATC
>JARHVA010008062.1:85000-115000 GCA_037957365.1 Torreya grandis
AAATATTATTTGTAGCACATTTATGTGACTGGCATGGGTATTTGATTTACCCAAAAGATCATTGACATAGTCCTTGATAATGTTGTGCATCATGTTATGAAATAACATTGTCATAGATCTTTGGTATTTGGCTCCATCATTCTTAAGTTTAAATGACATTACCTGAAAATAGAATGGTACCCATGAAGTGGTGAACATTATCTTATGTTGTTCTTTTGGTGTGATCTTGATCTGATTATAACCTAAAATGCCATCCATTAGAGGGATCAATTTATAGCCAACTATTGAGTCAACTATCATGTAAATTTTAGGTAATGAAAACTCATATTTAAGAAATGCCTTGTTGATATCTCTGAAATGTGTGTAGATACATATACCTTTTAGCTTTTTAGTTACTACCACTATGTTTGAAATCCACTTTGAATAGTCAATCATCCTGATGCATTTTATGTCTAAGAATTTTTCCAACTCTTTCTTTACTAGTACAATAATACAAGGATGCATCTTACACAATTTTTATTCAAAATGATTATCATCAAGATGTACAAAAATATGATGTATAACCAATGTGGGATCCAAGCTTAGCATGTCTAAATATGTCCATGCAAATATGTCAACAAATTCCCTCAAAAGGGCTATAAATGTTTCATGTTCCTCCTTAGTGAGGGATGTACCTAATTTAATATACTTTGGATTCTATGGAGTCCCAATATTTACCTCTAAAGTATCCTCCACAAGAAGTGTAGAACCATCATATATAATAGTTGGTAAGGAGTTAGATTGATTGGCAATGACAAAGTACTCTAGATGGACTGGATCTTCTAATTCATCTAAATAGGATGAATTAGAATATCCTAATGCTAGCATCAACCATGATAAAAATACCTCAGGGCACTCTTGAACAAACCTATGCAATATATTTCCATTCCTTAGTACTAACATTTGATCCATACATGGAATATGGGCTATATATATCTAGTGCTTCATAGGAATATGGGTGAATAACCCCATCTAATGGAGCTGGAAATTAGTTTTCACCAAGAGACTTTCCTTTTCCTTTATTTTTTCCCTAGTTAAAAATTTCCCCAAAGAGGCTTTCATTTTCATACCTCCATGTTTCATTTTATTTTTACTTTGGCTAGGGAAGCTCACCCATTATCCAAAGTAGGTAGTAGGATGAAATCTAATAGAAAATTCCTGCTTATGGTCTCCAAGGGGAATATGACTTCATAATCCCATAAATTTATATATGGCCTCATCATTTTCAAATTCATCTAATGGTAATGCTGACTCTTGTTGGTCTTAATATATCAATTATGGATGGTAAATGGTTAAAGGTGAATATTTATGGATAGGACTAATGGTGAAAATGGCATGGGGGTAAAATATGTTTGTAGTGTCCATGTCATTATAGATGTTATAATCAGACCTTGCATCATTGCCAACATTGTCATCACTAGTCATTGGTTTTGAAACATCAATTAGGTATATGGGGTCACCCATAGGTAATTAAAATTTGATGCCATGGGTTCCCTTATATTTAGCTATTAAAACTAGTTCGATAGTTCCTTGTTGATGTAACCCAAGGTCTATAACTTTATACAATAGGTGATCTAAAATCTAGTTGGGAATGCGATACTTTGTGCTTTGTAATAATTGGCCATCTCATCAATGTATATCCTTGAATGATATTTCACTAAGGGGTCATGTTTTAGGCCAAAGGATAGTTTAAAGACAATGAACGTGTTTAGCTGAGATTTTCCTTTGCTTTGTCATTCCATACTAATAGTCTTGGTTGTAGGCCTCCTATAAGCTTTAGTATTTTTAGGAAATTTGGCAATATGGAATGCATTATGGGTGTTATATTATCCAAGCCATTTTTCAGTGACATAATTATGATTCAAAATTTATAGTGGAGGCATGGAAAATGTGGAGGTTAAGCTATTTGGGTCAATATAATTGGCTTAAGGGCCTGATTCAATAGCTTTACCTTTTCTAGCTTTGTCACTGTCTGACTTAGGCATAGGATTCATGAAAAACTAGTAGTTTTAGTTTTTATACTCATCCTCAAGGCATTGAAAATACTAATATGGATTTATATAAATAGGTATAGTCATTTCCATTCCTCAGTGTCTAAATGTCATACACTAATGCAATGTAGAAGGTAAATCCCTAATTTCAAGGATATAGGGTCAACCCAATAATAGATTGTAAGATACTTCTTGGTTTAAAACATGGCGTAGAGTATCATGAGTGAATGGCCCAATGCCTATTGGAAAGTTAATGATAGCTTCAGATTCCCATTCTTCATTATCATATGCCTTGATAATGATGGTGTCTGGCTACAAGTCAATTGCTATATGTCTCAGATGTTTCACCAACATTAGAGACACAATGTTGATACCTAAAACATTGTATACAAATATGTTTTTAACTCTACGGTTAATTATACTAACTTCAATGTACAACATGTTATTATGAAAAGGGCCTAGAAGAGAGATATCACTTTGGCCAAAGGTGAGATGTTAGCCAAGGTCCAAGTATGCCACCATAGCTTAGTATTTGTCTGGAGTGATATCATTTGGCATTAAGGATTAATTCAAATACTCATTTAGGTTGTCTTTGTGAAAGGTAGATGTGCACAACAAATCCATGATGGAGATGTGTGAAGGTGTTTTATTTAGTTGCTCCCCAATATCATAGGGTTTCCCTTTAGTTTTATCAATTAGTTTATTTTAGGTAGACAAAGAAGGTTGATTAGGCTCATTTATAGTATTTGGTTATGGTCCTCTATTATTGATTTTGGCTTATCAAGTTGTGATTGCATAATCTCAATCTAGAAGTCAGATTTGGTAGTTGGATATGTATGTGGGAAGGCTTTTAATAATGATTCTTATATGGTATGGTGTCTGATTATCAACATGAATTGTAGAAGAATCACTAGGATAGGGAGGTTGATAGGTATTAATTTCGTAAATAGGCATGCTTGTGTGAAAGTTCAAGTTTATTTATAGTTAGACTAGGGTTGACAATTATGGAGGAAACATAACCTTATAAAATATGTCCTAAAATATTTTTGTAGGTATACACAATGGCATGATGATAACCTTGGTTGGTTTAATCATTTTTCCCTTGGTTCTAACCATTATGTTATCGTTATTGTGATTATCATTATTGTTTTTGATTCTAGCATAGAGTTCTCTACCATGTTTAGTGTTGTTGTTGATACTACTACTAGTTATTGTTATTATTATTTTGGGGAAATAGATTATGGTAGATACCCAAGTTATAGTTATTCATAGGAGCATGGGTTTCCCTTTATATCTCTTTATTTTCTAGCATGTTCTTAATTAGATGTTTGATATGGATACACCATCTGATGACGTTTCCTCAAACATGATGGTACTCAAAAAAATTATTTTCTTTGTACGAATTGGTAAAATGAGTATCTTTAGGAAATGACTTTGGTATAGGCCAATTGATCATTTTTGATTCAACCAATCGATCAAAAATAAACTCGATAGGATCATCAAGGTCACTAAATTGTTCGCTGATGTGTGATCTTCTCCTCGAAGGAGGGATTTATAATTGATTTTGATTTTTTGTTAGTTGGTTTTAAGGAGAGCCTAGTTGAATGTATAGAGGAGGTGGTTGTTGAGTGGGTGGATTTATATAGATAGTCGATGTTTGTACCATATGAACATGGCATGATTTAGTAACCCCATTACCAATAACATTATTATTATAGTTGTAGGGTTTATGCCTTTCATTATTGTTGGACTGAGGTGGCATTGAATCTAGTATTTGAGTTTGGTTCTAATTATAATTATGGACTTGATTCTAGTTTTTATTCTAATTAGAAGAGAATAGCTTTATTATGCCTTTATTATCAATGAATTTCTCAATTTATATGCCTTTTTATATAACTCCTTCAAACACACGCGAATATTGCAACTCAAGAGTATATGATATCTCATTGTGTAAACTCCTTGTAAATATTATGACAAACTATTTGTTTGGAAGAATGACTATAAATTGACTTGCAAGGTCTCTCTAATGTTTCAAGTATTTAACAAATCTCTTAGTGGATTTTATATAACTTTTCCTAAATTTAGAATATTAATCTCATGTTTGGGATTATAAAAAAAGTATTATATGAACTTATCTGAGAGATCATCAAATTTAGGTACATAATTCTTTGGTAATTTCAATAGCCATTCAAAGGCTTGCCCATATAGACTCCTTGGGAAGAGCAGAAGCAAATATATATCACTATAGGTTACTAGTTGTAAGGTAACAAAGAATTCCTTCAAATTCTCTCTAATGTCACATTTGCCTTTGTATTGGCCAAATTTAGATGGCTCATAACTTGGTGGAAATAATATTTGTAAATACTTCATGTTGAATGGGTAAGAATAAATGTCCTCTAGTTTGAATTTCATCATTCATTTTTCAACTTGTATTTCTTGAATTGCATCCTTCATCTATTATAACTCTTGGGCTAGAAAATTAGAAGGAATGGCATGTTGTTGTTAAGGTTGTGTGGTCAGTAGTGGATTACCTTGACTAGGGTAGGTATATTGTGGGATGCTGGTTGAATTGGTTGAATATACAAGTATGCGTATCTATGTAATAGAATTATATTGTGGGTATGGAATACACTATTGTCAAAGCACATTTTGGTTTGGGTTAGATACATAACCCTAGCTAGTGAATTGTGTTTGTGGTAATGGCATTTGGCTCTACATAATATGTTTGTATTGTTGAGCTTGGGAGAAAACTTGCTATCTACTTATTGAACCTTGTTGGATATAAGGAACACATTACTGAATAGATCCCTACTATTGAAGGTGTCAATAATTGGATCCTTGTTGTATGTTTTATACCTATTGGGTGAAAGGAAATTATTACAAATCACTTGGTACCAATTGTATGTAAGAACCTTTTTTTTGGATAAATACCTATTGATAGTATGATACATGTTATTGAAGTGGAATTTTTTATAGGTTTAGCATTTGTTATTGGAATGCAAATTATTGTTGACTTGGCATTTGCTAGCTTGATAACTATTGGGGGTTCTATATTTGTTGATTTGAAAATTGTTTTTGTTGACAAATTATCACATTATGACCAATAAAAATACATTGTTGGTTAGGTAATATCTATGATTGAGAAGTTACATTGGTTTTTACTTGATGTTGTGGAACATTCATTATCACCTATTGAGATGGCATAGTTATTTGTACTTGTTGCAGTGGTAATTTGGGCTATTTTTATTTGTTATTCCCAATTATAGATTTGAAGAAGCATTTGATTGAGGAGTGGAACATTGTTTTTGATTTTTTAAAATATGTGTACATATTCTTTATCATTGGAATCCACTTGTGACATTATTTGGAGGAACCCAATGTGTATTGCTTGGCAGTAAGTTAGACCCACTTTAATTTAAATTAGACTATACTTGCATGTTATGTACAACATTTTGAGAAATATATCCTATTTGATCAAGATTATCTTTTGCTATAATATTGACATTATACATATCACCAACTAACATGATTTAGATAAAAGGGTCTACATGTTAGCTTGCACAACTCGAGATGTCTATTTTTTGCCTTGTTGATTGAGGTATCTCAACAAGTGACATGTTAGAAATATCCCTTATGTTGAGGCTATGAGCTAGGTTGAGATAGGTTTGGTATGCTTGTTATACCTATTCCATTTGTTCATACATAATACCTTTTTCCTTTTACAAGAGTATAATGGTCTTGTTGGAGTATTTAGACCAAATCTTGGATATAACCCATAGATGTATATTTGAATGGTTGAATTCATAGTGTATTACTATGAATTGTATTCAAATGACTCAAACTTTGTAATGGGATGTCTAGAGGAATCTTGAATCCTACTTTGACAACTCTTACTAGCACTTCATCTTTATCTTCCAACAAATGATATTCAAATAATTATAGATTATAGTTAGTTTGTGTTAGCATTGTAACATAATTGGGCCCCTATTGTTGGGTTTGTTCAATGTCAGGAATCATTTGAGTAATCTCTTTTTATATGTTTTGTAGATCTTGGCCTAGATAAGGAGGTATAGATACAAAATACTATGCTAAAGGGTCATGCCTTTGTTCAACATAGGGGATATTATAATATGAATAATGATCCATCTCATAAGTGACATTATCATAGGACTCTTCAAAAAAATGGTCATTAGTCACAAAGTTTCCATAGCAAATATTAAACATGGTTCTTCTATGTGTGTAACAAGGCAAGTTTAGATCCATGGATATGTTACTTGACAAACAAAGGGTCTAAAGTTAATAAACAAATGAGATCTGAAAGAGCCTTTGGCTCTTTAAAAGAGACACAAATGGAGAATAAACTAAACTAGGCAAGGGTAGAACAAAAAAAAAGTGAGATCGGTCTAACAAAATGATGTCAATTTTTCTAAAGGTAGTTATAATCAACAGTAAAAATAACACAAAGGTTCATACCTTTTTATGACTAGAATGTTGATTTTCCTATAGGTGGTTATAATCAGTCACAAAAGTGTCTAAACAAAGTATACCAATTTCTAATTAGGATCAAGAGATAACAATGATTTTCCCAAAGGTAGTTATAATCTTACTAAAATAAGGCTAGACTCAAAAACACAAAAAACTTGAATAAGAACTAAAAAGTATAATAAAATAAGACAATTGGCTTACATGACACTCAGTAATTCGCTCACTTAAGACTCAAACTTTGAATCATGAAAATTATTGGAACAAAGAGATTAGGACAATAAAAAAATTAGCACAATAAATATTTGATAAAATATATGGCAACCACTTAGATTAAAAAGATGTTCTAAATAAGGTATAAAACAAATGATAGTCATAAAACAAATGATAGTCATTAGGTCTAAGTAAGGGTTTTTTATATAAAATATAATATCAACCCATGTAACATAATCCAGATACAAAAAAGTAGAAAAATTAAGCCCAAATTAGATGAGGCTTTGATGTGAACCTGATTATTTTAGGATTTATACTTTGAAAGTTTGAGTTTTAGATTTAATGCAAAAAGAATCGAATGTTATAAGGCAAAGAGGCTAGAATAAAATGGGTAGTGTAACCATGAATTTTAAATAAAAGAGGTACTATAGTAGTTTGGGACCTAGTTTCAAAAGTGATAAGAGATTGGAACAAATCTGATAGTGCAACACATTCCTTCAAACAAACGGCATGGTACATGGTTTTGTATTTAGAATATCCAAGGAAAAAATTTTAAATGAAATGGGAAGTGTATCAATTTCCTATTTAAACAAGAGATACATGAATGGTTTTGGAATTAAAAAATGCAAGGCAAACAATGTGACACAAATGGACAAAGAAACATCTCTTAGGACAAAGGGGTGTAAAAACAATGTGAATGTTTTTTGGACTTATTTTGACATGACAACATATATAAAAAAATTTAATCTAAAAACACACATGTAATTCAAATAAAAATTGAATTAGCACTCATGGCTCATCCTATTCCCTATAACTAACATGGGTGTGCCTAGCTTTAACAAAAGTTTTCATCGATATACCAATTCTTGTGAGGAATTAAGTATTAATATAGAAAATAAAGTACATGTGTAGGTATAGTTTTTTATCAAACCCTTGTCTCTCAAGAATTGACATGTGGCATGAAATTATAGTGAGGATATCTCAACATTTGGATTAAAATTTTGTCTATCTCAAATCTATAAGTTTCATTCATACTAGAAGGTCCCATGTGTGACTAATACAAGAGGTGCAATCACATCAATTGGGTTCATACCATCTAACTTACTATGTAAGGATATATTACTTTGTATAGATAATCCATCTATGTAATTATTAATGGATTCTAATGTTTTTCTAGACCTAACTCAAGTTTTCATTAGGATCATAGAAGATAGCCGCTCATCTCATTAGCAATCCTAGTATCACATGCCCTGATTTATATACTCTGTCATGGAGTAGGGTTAGTATGATTCTAGGAGATGAAAACCTAGGTCAATGAGCCCCTAGAAAAATCATGGGGAGGTGATGAAATCCCAACCATAATCCAAATGTATAAAATAAATAAAGGAAAAAGGAAAGACTTTATAGGTCACCCGAGTCACTTAGATATTGGGGGGAGAATATGTGACATTCTTTATGACACAAATTTCAAATAAAGGAAATAAATGAAGAACTTTTGGTCTCTCAAGTTTATTAAAAGGGATGGGGGGAGTGCATACATGCAATAGTTCATAGTTTTCTAGCTAAAATAAACTAGGCTAAAAACTTTGAAATTTAGCTAATAATGAAAAACAAACATAATGTGAAAAAGATCTTAAGAGAAGTAACTAAAAATGTGTGTACCTTTTGATAGATCCAAACTAAATTGTGATTGAAAATTTGGCCCCTTAACCTCGTTTCCACTTGTAAAAACTTAAAAAAAAATAATCAAGGAAAAAATAACTAAGTGGATTTTAAGCACCAAACAAAATACATGTGAGATTTTAACAATGCTTAAACTTTTCCTCTTTCCACCTTAGATCTTGTAAATTGTTAGAGGGTTTGCCTATTTAAAATCCCCAAAAAAATTAGTAAACAACAACTATATTTGAGCTCTCAAGTTTATATTTTTATGTATGAGATAAAATTGATAGCGATCACATAGAGATCAAAGCCAATCCCTAAAATTTGAGTTGATTCAGTCAGAACATCAATGTTTCTTGTAAATGCATAAAACAACTCTGTTTGAAAAAAGAAAAGTTAAAAAACAAGTTTTAGTCTCAAATATCTCATGGATTTTTCAATATAAAGGTTACACAAACAACAAACAGGTTATCAAACACAAAATAAAGGCAAGGGAAATTTAAAAAAATCATTTTTAGCCATGTTCTTATCTCATTTTTTTTTCTATGCAAAGATCATGGTTGATTCCTACAATTGACATCGATATGGAAAATAAACATCAATCCTTGTAACCTTATTAAAAAAAATATAAAATTATAATCTAAAAATTGAAACTTGAATATTTTAATGCATCCATTATAAAAACTAAGACTAGCATATTAATATCCTTGGCCATACAAGATGTTTGGTCCCATTGGGCATGTCAATATGTACCTTAGGAGTTATAAGAATAAATAATTCATAGATTACTCTCTTCTTAGTCCAAATAAGGGGTAAGTGTAAGGAAATGATGGGCTAAAATGGGGTCTTAAGTGGACATGTTTTTCCTAAAAAATAAAAAACCTCAACTTGTATGGATTGTTTGAGACACATACATTTAAAAGTTAAAGATGTCATGTGAAAATGAATTGTAGCATTCCTAATCTAGTTTTTAAACTACTATTTTTTTTAAATGGTCAAGTAGAAGTAAGTTAAATGTCATAATTTGAAATAGGTATTAGTGTTTTTTGGAAAAATTTGAGTAGATAGATTTTTGTGTGGCCCATTATTTTTTAGTAGAGTTTAGTTTAGTTTTAAACTGTTTGGTGGAAAGTAATATAAGATCATCTAGTTTTAAACTTATATATATATTTATAAAATTAATTAATGAATATTTTTATTTTAATTTCACAAGTCAATAGACCTTGAAATATGATCAATAATGTATAGCCAACCATGTGCCCCCTAACTACCTCAAAAAATATCAAAAAATATATTTTTTTTCAATGTGTATAGAATTAGGTCTAGTTTGTAACCATATAATATTTTTTTGGTTTGAATAGATAAATTAAAAATATTAACATGTATAGTTGTGACATAGAGAATTATAAAAGACTTAATTCAAAATAAATATAGATAACAATCTTCAAAGTAATGAAAATATATAGTATATGTATATGTAGGAAGAGGAGAGTTTAGTCGATGTTGTAGTAATATTTTCAAGAAAAAGTTTGATAAAATTCATAGTGTTTAACATATACAAAGTTGAATTTTGTTATTTTTAGTCAAAAAATGCATTCGATTGTGTGTTTTTAGGTCTATACATCGTGCTCAAGAATCCATGTCATTCCTAAGCCTTCAAGAATGTGTTTGAAAATTGAAATATAAGAACTGCATACATAGAAGTACTACATGTATGGAAGTAACATGTACTAAATCTACATACATGGATTTACTATGTATGTAGTTTGTGGTGAAATAAATTTCACCATCTTGTTATTTTAATATATATTTTTTTTATATTTATTACAATTCAAACATATAAATTGTTGTTTAAGGTATAGGGTATTAGGTTTAGGGTACAATTATGAACGTAATTGAGGATAATTTGAGCTACTTAAACTTATCTATGATTATATAATGTAATTTTGGGCACAATCAACCCAACAACAACATAAATTGAACCAATTAGTTAATTGGGCCAATAAGTAATGTGGTTTGTATTGAATTAAGCCATGTGAATGTAATTCTTACTCTAAAGGATGTTAAGTGGGGTTAAATCAATTATTTTAGGGTTTCAGGATTAGGGTATATCAATTTTAGGCTTTAGGGTATAAGGTATAATCATGAATGCATATGGGTATAATTGAGCTCCTTTAGCCTATTTGTGACTATATAATATGATTTTAGTCTCATTTGGCCTTGGGCAAATCATTACAGATTGAGACAATTAGTTAATTGGGGTAATGAGTGATTTGCTTTGGGTAAAATTGATCAATATGAACATAATTATTACTTTAAATGATGTTAATTGAGGATAAATTAATTGGTTTAGGATTTGTGGTTTAAAATTTAGGGTTTAGGGTCTAATCATGAAGGTAATTGAGATGTTTGAACCTATTTGTGAGTACAAAAAGTGATTTTAGGCATGAATAGCCCTGATGCCATCACAAATTGAGCCAATAAACCAATTGAGCCAATAAGTATTATGATTTGCATTGAATTGAGCCTATGAACATAATTAAGTGGGGTTAAATTGAATGGTTTGAGGTAAATATGGTTTACAATTTAAGGTTTGGGGTTTAGGGTTTAGGCTTTATAAGGTCTAATAGTGAAGTCAATTAGGTTCAAATTCAACTCCTTTAACCTATTAGTGACTACATAATGTGATTTTGGGCTCAATTGGCTCCCACGTCATTAGAGATTGAGCCAATTAGTTAATTGGGGAAATTAATGATATGATTGTGGCCAAATTGAGCCCTGTGAATGTAATTCTTACTAACAAATGTTAAGTGAGGATAAATAAATTAATTTATGGCTTAGGGTTTAAAATTTAGGGTTCAAGGTGGACAACAACAAAGGCAATTGAGTTGTTTGAATCAATTTGTGAGTATAGAATGTGATTTTGGGCATAATTAACCCCAAGACCATCATAAATTGAGCCAATAAGTAATGTGATTTACATTGAATTGATCCCTATAAACATACTTAAGTGAGTTTAAATTAAATGATTTAAGGTCAACATGGTTTATGATTTAAGGTTAAGTGTTTAGGGCTTAAGGCTTAGGGTATATAGGGTTTAGGTGTTAGGTTGTAAGGTCTAATTGTGAAGGTAATTAGGGCCAAATTCAGCTCATTTAACCTATTTATGACTACAAAATGTGATTTTGGACTCAATTGACCCCCACATCATCACATATTGAGATAATTAGTCAATTAAGGTAATGAGTGATGTGGTTTGGGCCAAATTGAGCCACATAAACATAATTATTACTCAAAATCATGTTAATTGAGGATAAATTGATTAGTTTAGGGTTTAAATTTTAGGGTTAGGGTACAATCATGAAGGAAATTGAGATTCTTAAACCCATTTATGAGTATAAAAAGTCATTTTTGGCACAATTAACCCTAATGTCATCACAAACTGAGCTAATTAGCTAATTCGACTAATAAGTAATGTGATTTTCATTGAATTGAGCCCTATAAACATAATTAAGTGGGGTTAAATTGAATGGTTTAAGATAATTATGGTTTAATATTTAAGGTTTAGGGTTTAATGATTAGTGTATATATGGTTTAGGCATTAGGGTATAAGGTCTAATAATAAATGAAATTAGGGCCAAATTCAGTGCCTTTAACCTATTTGTGACTACATAATGTGATTTTAGGCTTAATTTTCTTCCACATTATCATAAATTAAGACAATTAGTCAATTGGGGTAATGAGTGATGTGATTTGGGTCAAATTGAGCCATGTTAACATAATTATTATTGTAAAGGATGTTAATTGAAAATAAATAGATTGGTCTACAGTTTAGGGTTTAAAATTTAGGGTTTGGAGTGGTTAATCATAAAGGTATTTGAGCTTATTAAACCCATTTATGAGTACAAAAAGTGATTTTGGGCATAATTAACCCTAATGCCATCACAAATCAAGCCAATTAGTTAATTGAGCCAATAATTAATGTGATTTGCATTGATTTGATCACTATGAACATAATTAAGTGAGGTTAAATCAAATGGTTTAAGGTAAATATGGTTTATGATTTAAGGTTTAAGGTTTATGGCTTAAGGCTTAGGGTATATAAGGTTTAGGTTTTAAGGTATAAGGTCTAATGGAAAAGGCAATTAGGGCCAAATTTAGATCCTTTAACTTATTTTTTTATTATATAATGTGATTTTTGGCTCATTTGGCTCTATGCACATCATTAAATATTGATCCAATTAGTTAAATGGGGTAATGAGTGATTTAATTTGAGCCAAATTGATCTATATGAACATAATTATTACTATAAATGATGTTAATTAAGGATAAATTGATTGGTTTAGGGTTTAAAATTTAGGGTTTAGGGTCCAATAACTAAGGTAATTGAGATTAATATTAGCTATGTTAACCTATTTATGACCATAAAATGTGTTTTTGGGTTTGATTAACCCATATGCCATCACACATAGAGTAAAATAGTCAATTAGGGTAGTTTGTGGTGCGATTTGGACAAAATTGAGCCATGTGGACCTAATTCTTAGTCTAAATGAAGTCAATTGGGGATCAAATGATTTGTTTAGGTTTTTGAGAGTTTATTATTAATGGTTTATGATTTTTAGGGATATAGATTAGTGATTAAGGCTTAGCTATGAGGGTATCAAGTTGAAGAGATCAAGGCTCTAGTGTTAAGGGTTTAGGTTAGGGGCATTTATGTATGCATCCAGGATAATGTACACAGTAGGATCATGTACATGGTTTTGTTAATGGTAAAAAAAAACATTTAGGTCAATGTCATTTTTTTTAGATCAAGACTTCTATCCCTTAGGTAGTGTACTTTGTTCTATTCTATACACTACAACTCTATTTGTTACTAATTTGATGCACTCCCCCATCTTCAAAATTTAAAAAAAAAATATGTACTGATGGTTGAGTAAAGAATACATGTCTATTTTTTAATAAATTTGATTGTTGTCTCCATTTGGTACTACATATGAACTACTTTTGATTTTGAATAATTAGATTGTTGTCCCCACCCTCAAAAGTTGACAACATTGTACAATCATAAGTGATGGATTTAGTAAAAATAAGATGAAGTTAAAGTGAAAAATTCCAGAGGAATTACAACTGTAGAGAGGAAATCAAAGTCAATAAATGGAAAAACTTCATGATAGTATGTATACTATCCCCAATGAATTGAATGTCATAGATAATGATGAAATGAACAATAATATTATACCAAATTCTAAAATTATGATTGACAATTTTAATAGTATACCAAACTACAATGCAATTCCACATTAAAATTTTACTATTTTTAATTTTGATATGATGATATACTTCATGATGATTTAAATTGCATGGAAACACTGATTGGTGAAAGTAACAATCAAGAAAACACTATGGGAACACCATTAAATAAAGAAAATAACAACAAAGAAGATAATATGGATACACCAAATTAATCAAATTTACCACTAAGAACACCTCCTAGGATTTTGAAAATAAGACCCATGTATTTAGTTTAAATTGATTAAAAAAATTTAAAACTATTACCTAAAAATTTGTCTTGGTACCATATGAGAAGAAAATCTGAAAAAATTTAGGGATGGCACCTTCATAAATTAAATAAAACTTAAAGATGTCAAAATATTTGTTACATTGATGAAAGTTCATAAGAAGAGACATACAATGAACACCCTAGGACTAATAACATCTAATATTAATGGTGTAAACAAGGCAATTGTTAAAAAAAATCATAATGCATACCATCAAGTAGGTGTGAAAAAATGAACCAAAGATGGCAATGCTATCCGTAGCATTATTACAACTTTTTTGGTAAGTTGTAAAACAAATAATAAATGATTGATTAGACAAAAAATTAGAGCATTACACATAAATAAAAAAACACTAAGGAAATCAGTTGGGATATGTAGAAGAATTGATGCTTCTGATAACAATGACTTGTGGGCATTCTCTTGTAGACTTCCATAGGAAGATAAGGCTATAGCCGATGCCCTAAAAGATTTACTTGTATAATTTTGGGAAGATAACACAAGGGTATCACCAAATATTAGAGATGTAGTGAAAAGAAGAGTTGGTTCTCATAACCATAAACAACATCCTAAACATTTTCTGTATATCACTTAAACACAATTTTACTATAAATTTGTTAAAAAATATCCACATATTTCTATTAGTTAAATATATTCTGAAATAGCTAAACCCTTGTATGTGAAAATTTATCACACATGCACTACTTATTTTTGTAGGCAACATGTTGAATTTTTGATGCATTAAGATATTTTTCATCATGTTCATTGTAGCTTACATACTAACATCACCACTAAAATCAGCAAGGGAATTTAATCCATCCATTTTTTTTGAATGATGAGATGGACAATTTTTTTATAATAAGGCATGTTTGGATGGAACTTGTAGCATTTGTGGTGGATTGCCAAAATTGTAAAAATGTACCCATGAGGAGAGTACACACATAATTGGTTGGTTTTAGTGAATATAAATTTGTGACATATCAATTAAAAAATGGAAAGGAATCTAAAATGTGCAATCTTGTTAATGAAAAATACTTGTTTTGAAATTTATGGACAAATTGAGGGATGAAATTGTTTATGATTATGTAAGGCATACACACAGAGATCTTAATGGATAAATGAATAATTCAAGTTAAGTAAGGACTCATTCCCACTTGGTATTAGTTTTTCATTATTTCATTTTGTAGATATTTACATATTACAACCACAAAGAGAGGTTCAATAATAATACTACCATTTAGTATATGTTTCCCTTTTTATGCATATAGTATTCATGCATTCACCTGACAGTACATAACATGACTAAAAAATATTAATGGAATACCAATTCTATGGTAGTTATGATTGAACACATTATTAATCATATGTGAAAGGTTATTTTTAGATGTTTTATCAAAATTTTAGTGAAATGAACATTAATTTCAATCAACATTATATCTACTCGGATAAATACACGTCACAATTTAAGAATACAAAAATGTTCTACTAGCTGACTAGGATGCATGTGACCACTAGTGTACAACATATTTGAAATTTCATTAAAGTAGGCCTTGGAAAAGGGGAACATGATGGTTTATGATTATGTGTCTAAATATTACTTGCAATATAGGAGTAAAAATTTGAAGAGGTCGTTGATTTGACAAATGTTAAAAACATAATTGAATGGTGTAATGAAATTATGGGCCATGGTGCTCAACAAAAGTCCATTTTTTTAATATATTTATAGCTAATGGAGGATGAAAAACTAGCAAGGTATGATTATTATATGATAGTAACAAGATTGAGTGATATACACTCATTTTGTATCTCAAACATAGGTTCTTGTCTGGTTAATATGAGGCATATGACATGCTCTTTCTTTGCATGCATTGAATTTATTTGAAATGAGTGCATGCCACAAGAATGGGTAGATGAATGGAGTTTTAGGTCTCTAGTTCTAATTGACACTTATCAGGTTCTACAATCATTATAACTTACGGATCCAACATCATTATGTGACTTTAACCATGTATCTAATCTAGTGAAACTAGGTACCATATATCTAATATGTGTTTCATGTGCTAAATTTGGTAAATATATCAACATATCATGTTCATAAATCATGTTTTATTTTATCATAGAGGGCATGTTTATGAAGTTATTGTAGATGAAGATAATGAGGAGGGTATAGACTATCACTTATGCTGGTGTGTAGAAGAAAAATATAAATTGACTTTTGCAATCACAAATGAGGAAAACATTCACTATCCAATTGGGTATGTGTTAGATATTGGAAATTGGATTTGACATTATCCTACATAAAAATTCAAACGTATGGTTGTTTAAAGGCTATGAAGTACATAGGAAGATACTCCACTATTGAAATTTGGTTCTTGAAATAAATGTTTGGTTGCACAAAAATTAGGGTAGGACATTAAAAAGGACTATATGGAAGGTTTTTGAATTTTATCATGAAGCAATTCTTGCTACTATAAATAATATAGCCGATCCTAGTGGTTCATTAGATTGAAATCCCAAGGTATGTTGACTTATCAAATGCAAATGTGTTTAATTTTATGAAAAAATCTTTATTTCTTAGGTATTACATATAAATTTCAATTTAAATGTATATTAACATATTTTTGTATATTAGTGGTGCCAAATTAGATTCCACCTTCATGTGGTTGGCACCATTACTAGAATTCCATATTTTCGAAGCTAAGAGAAGCTTTTGGTTCATATAGATGATTGAATATTTTACCTTTTAGTTCATGTATGTGATTTTACCTTCATGTGGTCATCACCATTAGAAGAGAATCATCTTGTATCTAGGGACAAGTGGTCTTGAGACCCAAACAGGTGATTCATCTCGTAATTGAGTGCACTCAACTACCAAGAAAGTTAGATTTTAGGACTGATCATTGAATCCTCTTCAAAAAGTTCATAGATATTTTGAAATATGAGAGTTTTGGGGTGAAAATATAGGGCTTTGACATGCATGTGATGGTTCTTTCAGTTCATGGTTATAACTTATGGTTTTCATTTTATAGCTATCCAATGTTTGCTTGAAAAACATTAGTTTTGCCTTGTAGGGACAAGTGATCTTGAGGCTAGAATGGGTGTTCCATATCCTAAACAACATAATTATATGCCATAAATTTGGTCCTATATGATTATCCCCACCCCCTATGTGGTAGTGACGTAAGTTTTCATGTATGAGCCCCCAAAGATAGAAATCTTACTCTATGGATTACATATTACATATAGGGATAATTGTCCTTGAGGATAGAATGGGTGCTCCATCTCCTAACCAAGTGTAATCAGATTTAAGGATTGCAATCCTAAAGCATAATACACACACCCTACATTATGGAAATTTTAGTTTTCACCCATGACCCCTTGGAGATAAAGATCTCACACTATGGTATGCATCTTGACAACATTTCTTGTCAATGTTGGTCAAGGCTAGAATTGTTGAAAAAAGGGTATCCATGTGGAAAAGGCCATGGATGTGAGAAGACATGTAAATTACACATCCCAAGGTTGTAAAATTTATGTATTTTCAATCGAAGGTCTTGGAAGTGGAAATGTCTATTAGAAGAAAATACCATGTCACTTAACTACATGAAAGTTGCATTTTAGGATTTATCATTGAATCCTATGCCACAATTTTGTAGATGATTTTTAATCTAATATAGTTGGGGTGAAATTAGAGGACTTAAATTCACATGTGAAGTTTTTTTCATTTTATGTATATGAATTATAATTTTCATTTTATGGTTGTCTAAAGTTTGCCTTAAAAAATACCAATTTTGATTTTTAGGGACAATGGGTGTTCCATATCCTAAATGGATGTACCTGGATGCCAATAATGGGATATTAGAGGTCAATTTTCACCCCCAACATGGTTTTTATGCCATGTTTCATCCACAAACTATTGAAGATAGATATCTTGCACTATGGCTTACATCTTGCATTTAGGCACAGGTGTCCATGAGGCTGAAACATGTGATATGTCTCTTAACTAGGTGTACTCAAATGAAAAGAATGTGTTCCTATAGGTTAATAACCACTCTTAATTTGGTTATTTTATTTTTCACCCATGATCCCCTAGAGATAGAGATATTACATTGTGGATTGTATCTCATATCAAGGGACAAGTGGCCATGAGGTCAGAACATATGCTATATCTCCTAACCAGGCATACTTAAATTCTAGTAATGTGGTCTTAAAGGTTAATTCTAACCCCCGATGTGGTGGTGATGTTATTTTTCACCAAATATCCCTTAGAGATATAGATATCACATTGTGTCTTGGATCTTGATAACATTTCTTGTCAATGTTTCTCAAGGCTAGAATTGTTTGCAAAAAGGGTATTCATGTTAATACAAATGCCATGAATATGTAAATTCATGTAAATTTAACATATTTATGTGTTGGAATTTATGTATTTCAAAGTGGATGTCCTAGAAGTGGAAATGTCTATTAGAGGCAAATAACGTGTCTTTTAACTATATGAAAATTGCATTTTAGGACTGGTTATTGAATTCTCTGCCATGAGTTCGTTGATGATTTAAAATATAAGAAATTTGGGTTGAAATTATAAGATATAAATTTGAATATGATTATTATTTTGGTTTATGGATATGACTTACAGTTTTTATTTTATGGCTGTCCAAAGTTTGCCTTAAAATATCATTTTTTTCTTGTAGGGATAAGTGGTCTTAAGGCCAAAATGGGTGATCCATCTCCTAACTAGGCATAATAATATTCAATTAATGGAATACTAGAGGTTAGTATCCACCCTTGACATGGTATAAATTTTAGGTTTAACTAATGATCCCGCAAGAGATAGATATATTGTATTATGGCTTACATCTTGCATCTAGGGACAACTAGCCTTGAGACTAGAATAGGTGATACATCTCCTTACTTAACATACTTGGATACCAAAAATATATTCTTATAGGTTTATCCACACTCCCAATGTGTTTTCAATGTGATTTTTCACCTATGATCCCCTAAAGATAGAGATATTGCACTATGGATTCCATCTTGCATCTAGGGACAAATGGCTTTGAGGATGGAATAGGTGCTTCTTATCCTAATAGGGAATACTCAAATGATAATAATGTAATTTTATAGGGTAATCCCCTCCCCCAATGTGTTTTCAATGTAATTTTTCATGCACTATCCCCTAGAGATAGAGATATCACATTATGGTTTGCATCTTGATAACATTTCTTATCAATATTGCTCGAGGTAGGAATTATTTTTTAAAAATGGTACCCACATAGATTCAGAGGAAATGGATGTGTGAAAACATGTAAAATTCACATCCTGTGGTGTTGGAAATGATTGATTTATAAGTGGATGTCCCAAAAGTGGAAATGCACATTGGAGGGAAATTAATTTTCTCTCAATTACATGAAATTTATATTTTAGGATTGATCACTGAATCCTCTACCATGAGTACATAAATTCTTTGTAATTTGATACATTTAGGTTGAAAGCATAGGACTTCAAAATTCACATGAAGGTTCTTTTGATTTGTGGTTAAAATTTATGGTTTCCATTTTATGGTTGTCCAAATTTTGCCTTGAAAACATCAATTTTGCCTTATAGGGACAAGTGGTCTTGAGGCTAGAATAGGTGATCCATCTCCTAACTAGGGGTAATCAAATGATAAGAATGGGGTCATATAGGTTAGTCACCACCCTTGATGTGTTAATGATGTTTTTTTTCACCCATGAGCCATCAAAGATAGATATCTTGCACTGTGTCTTATATCTTGCATTTAAGGAAAAGTGGCCTTGAGGATGGAATGGGTTTTCCATATCCTAGCTAGGCATAATCAGATGTTAATAATTTGGTCGTAGAGGGTAAAACCTACCCATAATGTGGTCATAATGTTAGTTTTTACCCACATGCCCCCAAAGATAGAGATATTGTACTATGTCATGCATCTTGTATATAAGGATAAGTGGCCTTCATGCTAGAATGGATGCTTTGTCTCCTAACCAGGCATACTCAAATGCTAGTAATTTGGTGATATAGATTAATCCCCAAAATTAGCATGGTGTCGATTTAATTTTTCACCAATGAGCACCCAGAGATAGAGATCTCTTACAATGGCTTGTATCTTAACAACATTTCTTATCAATGTTACTTTAGGTTAGAATTATTTAAAAAAGGGTATCCATGTGGATTCAGAGGCCATGGCTATTGGAAAATTTAAATTTTCACATAGTGAGGTATTTTAAGTGGTGTATTTTTAATTGAAGGTCCCAGAAGCATAAATTCCTATTGGAATAAAATAACTTCTCTTAACTCCATGTAAGTTGCATTTTATGACTTATCACTGAATCCTCTATCACGAGTTCCTCGATGCTTTTCAATATAAGATATTCAAGGTTAAATTATAGGACTTAAACATGCATATTATGGTTATTTTTATTAATGGATATGAATTATATTTTTTGTTTTATGGCTGTAAATTTTTTTCCTAAAAACATCAGTTTTGCCTTGTAGGGACAAGTGGTCCTAAGGATGGAATAGGTGCTCCATCTCATAACAAGGCATACTAAGATGCTAGGGATGGGACCTAAAGGTTAGTTTACACCATTTAAATGTTGTAAATATTATTTTTCACCCATGATACCACAAAGATATAGATCTTACACTATGGCTTGCATCTTGCATCTAGGGAAATGTCATTTTGAGGCCAAAACAGGTGCTTTATCTCCTAACCAAGTGTACACAAATGCCAATAATGTGGTAATATGAGTATATATATATATATATATATATATATATATATATATATATATATATATGGTGTAAATGTAAGTTTTTAGCCATGAGGCACTAGACATAATAAATAATTTTGATTGATAGTCTGCCATGGTAACACGGTTCAATGTATGAGGTAACTTGCTTTTCCTGCAACCAAAAGGGATATGTTGGTTATATTTATTCTATTCATCTTTTAATTTACTAAATAAAGAGTAATACATTCAATTTAAAGATAATTTTCACTTTTTTCAAGTCCTAATTAGTTGAAACCTTCAAACAACCATGTTTTGTGCATTCACAATCATTTATAAGCACTTAGAAGAATATTATTTTGTTCATGAAGTAATAGTACAAAAGTATAATTATAATAGTCTATAAGTATAAGTATAAGCATTTATATTTAAATTTATCATGTAAAGATGAGTATAATAGTCCTTTCATGCCTTGTGATAGAATTCCCATGTAGTGAAAACCACCTATAAATTGAAGCATGCACAAAAATAATTTGTGCCCCTCCTCATTATAGTTTATGAAATAGAGGTATTTTAGTTTTTTTTCAATCCCTTCATTTATTATCTCATCAAAAACATTTGCATGTTGTAAACATTTTCATCTATCAATGGTTTTATTCTTGCATCAAAACTTCTACCTATATTTATCCTTGGTGAAACCTAAAGAACTTCATGTGCATCCAAATATGTCTTTGATGCATGAATTTTCTTAAAGAGGGACAAAAATTATAAAAGAATTAAATAATGGCTGGCCTTATCAAAAATAGCTATTAGACTGGAAACATATTATTTACAAATAGATAGCCCATTAGCTTGCCAACACTACTTAATGCAACAACATAGATAAAAAATGAAAAAAAAAAGAAATTTCTATAGCAAAGCTCAAAACACATACTTATAAGATATAATATATATAATTATTTTCCATAATTAAAATCATATTAATTTTTGTATTGTATTATATCTATTTAACAACAAAATAGACCAAACCATAACACAAAAATAGTTGTGTCTACTTCAAAAACTATATTCTATGATCACTGCAAGGTAAGTTTTTAATGCTCAACAAAAGTTTAAGGCATACAATGATGTGAAAATGCAATACAATATGTAATAAATTAAACAAAATTTAATTCCTAAAATCAATGAGAATATTTATAAGGTGAAATGATAAAAAAAATATATAATATCCATATAATCCATATAAAGGTGCATAAAATGTGAACACAAGTGATACAATATCCTGGGTTAATTTTATATAGGTATACAATGCCAAAAAACTATACATCAAGCCATATAATCATACAAAAATATGTCATAAGACATGATCCTAATCATTAAAATTCATTGCTCTCTTTGCCTTGCTTATAGAATCCTCTCCATCGGATGCCTTGCTCAGAGCTAGAGGTGTCAGATCTAACTGTCTATGAGTCCTCTACTCAAAACTCGCCCATATCTCCAACTATTCGTATGAAAATATTGTCATCAAATTTACATGTAATGGCTTAAGATACTTAAAAAATTAACAACTTAAGTTTTTAAAATGATATAAAAATAATTAATAGGTGCACTTACTGTAAGCTAGTAGTCACACTCAATTTAGGAATGGTGCTCAATAGGGTCAATGATCACTTCATGTTGGTGAATAGTAGTGTGAAATGGATCTGCAATAGGAGCCATGATGTTTTCATGAAAATAGAAGGGATGTCTCCCAACAAATGTCTGTGTGTGTGTGGGTGGGTGGGTGTGTGTGTGTCTATATATATTTCAAAATTACCTCATAAACATTTAAAAAACCTAACTAAGTCATTGAAATATAATATAAAAATTTACAACTTATTTTGTCAACTATACCACATCATACTTGCTAATCAATTGAATAGGACTATAAGACATCATCAGAGGAGTTTACATAGACAATTGTTTCATGCACCAACTATTTTCACAAGTGCAAAGTACAATTAAAAAACACACATACATATTTAAACTTAATATTAAAATAACTCTCATGTACCTCTATGAGTTATTGTGTAGATGAAATCATAGCAACAACACCTGCATTTGCTCCCTCTCAAATAAATGGTAGTGTCTAGTGTGGGCATCAACTGAACAAGTAAAACATCATTATTCCTACTAATTTTTATGTTATATACGTATGTGTGTATGTGTGTGTGTGTGTAATTACCTCATAAACATTAAACCAACTAACCAAATATTTTAAATATAATAGAAAAATTTACAAATTAGACTATCAACTATACCACATCATGCCTACTGATCAATTCAACAAGACCATAAGACATCATCAGAGGAGTCTACATAGATAATTGTTCCATGAACCAAATATTTTCACAACTAAAAAGTAAAATTATAAAACATAGATACATATTTACACTTAAATATTATAATAACTCTTCTATACCTCAGTGAGTTTCTATGCAGATGAAATCATAAAAACAACACCTATGTTTTCTCCATCCCAAATAGATGGCAATGTCTACTGTGGGCATCAACTGAACAAATAAAATATAATTATTAATCACTTCAACATATATATACAACAACATATGTGTAAATGAACCATAACATTAATGAATTCTTAAAAATCACCTCCATATAGGTATAGTATCAGCAACACACAAGATCACATGGCATCCAAAATCCTACTGAAAAATAGAAAAAATTATATACATTATTTATATTTCTACATGAAAATTAATTATTAAATTTGAGTTGTTCAAATATTTGAAATTTAATAATCTAACAATTTTTTGTAATATGTAAAATATTAAAGCTACATGGGAAGTTTTGGCCAAGGTGTTGAGATCAAATGTAAATGGATGAAACATAGTGAGGTCAATATTATATAGGCCCATAGAAATACCACCATAAATGGGAAGAATGATATATTCTTCCTCCTCATGTCTAGTGCATATATCACCATATGATCTACAATAGTGAGATCATCGAGTAGCAATGCTAAACAAAGCCTCACCATATCTACCCCTAATAGTTAGAGTATGATAAATCTAGGTCATATGGTGAATAGTGGTGTCATTAAGTGCCTTAATCACATGTAAATTTCAATATCTACAATCTCCTTGATTGTATAGGGTATGGTTTACTGATATACACACTCACAAGCTGATTAGGTGCATGATGTACACCTAACCTGTCCTACACAACACCCTTTCCTCTACCAAATAACTCTGAGAAATCAAAATAGTTTGGAATTTCATTCAACACAATCGATACAATAATTTTCTCAATAATACATTGGGACCTCATTATTATTGCAACGTAAATGATCAAAGACCATCCACCATGAGTCCAAAAAATTCAATATTATGAAATGGTGAGTGCACCAATGGATTGGAATTTTCTTGGCCATTACATCTAGTGGTACACCATTTTCCCCTTTAATGAATAAGGAACAAATTTGGGATTTGGTTATATTTTTATTTTTCATAGTGGCTACAAACAATTTTTTAGAATAATATACGCTACATCTATTTTTATAGTTAACCCACCTATCAATTTGACCTATTAACAACTCACCTTCACCTAATAATGTTTGTATTTTTTTTTTCCAAAGAAATTTGGTGGCGGTTATTTGTAGGGGGATCCCTCAATGTCATAATCAAAATTTCAAGTTTGATCTTATTTTCAATGGCATGGGATACTAAACCTTGTTGACTACCTTGGGGAGCTTGAGGAGATACAAGAGGGTTAAGAGGGTGAGGAGGCATAGGAGGGTTTTGTGGGTGAGGAGGGATAAGATGGTTTTATGGCTAAGGATGAATATGAGGGTTTTTGGGATGAGGAGGGATAGAAGAATTAGGTTGTTGTTTAGATCCACTTGCCTTTGCATGTGTTGATAAATAAAGAATATATATAATTTCAAGAAAAATGCAACAAAATTAACTATTTATTTTGTAAATGCAATAAAATATGTTTGCATACCTCTCTTTTAGAGTTTCATTGTCAAATTTTTGTTGTTGAAGTGTTTTTTATTTGCCCCAATTATGCGTATTTACTTATCTCCTTTTCTTCTTGCAGTTTCATCGATGCCAAATGAATGGCATCAACATTTTTTTCTTGTTTTAAAATTGTAGAAATGTGCATGTGGTTATTTAATATTAAAACCATGTACATGGTCACACTGCATATGTAATTTTGGCTTAGTGATTATAGAGGCTATGCCACATAACCATGTAATGTTTAATAACCATGTATGTGGTTTGATCTTTTTGAAATAAATATCCACTTTTTTCCCCCCACGCCCCCCCCCCCCCCATCTCCATGCACTTACCCTAAAAAAACATCAAGAATAATAATTCACTAATACTAAAACCTCTTGGCTAGTAACTAAGGGGAGCATAACACAATATGCAAGAGCATAAAATAGAGATGAGGACAATACAATTTTTGATCTCCCTCATCCTATATGATGATTATTTTTTGTCATAATAATGTTTATGCTTGGCCTATGATGATTTTAGTCATTTATCAATGCTCTTCCATGGTAGTAACATCTGTTTAATAGCTACTTGTGGCTTGGTGTGAAACTTGGAATAAATTTGGCATAATAACACTACTCTCAATGGCTTAAAAAAGGTATTCCAACATAATAACATTACACAAAAAAGCTTGTTTATCAATGGTGTTGTTAGTTATATTTATATTATCCAAAACCCAAAAGCTTTGGTTGAAATATAATTTAATAAACAAGAACAAGATAATTCAAATAATGCTATCTCTGACAAGAGATGTTTTATTGATCAAATTTGTAGACACAAACATATGCTTATCTCTGAGAAGAGATGTCTGATTTCCATTTAAGATTGCATATTCATTTATACATGTTTTTAAGGTGTGAGGAAGATGTGCAAGGTCCCTAATCTCGAGGGAGATTAAGTGGTTTGATTTCCATGATTTACAATAATTTAGAACTCGAGGAATTACTATTTTTAGAAACTTACTATTTTTAGACTGCACTACTAAAATTAAAATTTGGGGCACTTCCATTAGGTTTTCAAGGGTAAAAATTCATTGATAAAACATCATGACATCTCATGATGTTCCCCTCATTATTAGCTTTCCAATGGTTCAAACGGTGAGTCAATTGGACCTACAGTACAAAAGTTATGGCTCCCAAAAGTTCCATCATCGATTCGGGTGGATCCATCACCTGCATTATTTATTGGATTATTCCTCCCTCCTTGAAAAGAAATGGTCCCCATTGCATCAATATTTTTCATCAAGTGTGGTAGTTTCACTTCAATTTGATTTCCGATGCATACTTGGAATGGACTTTGATTTATGGAACTGTGTAGGGCCCGATTGTTCACCATTTCTATCTAACCATTATTCTATGGATGGAAGGTCATGAAATTATTTATATTGGTATCTATTTGATTATATTGTTATGTTGTTTGTGTAGTTAGGTCTATAACATTAGCCCTTTTGGATTTTTGTGGCTTGATCACCATGAGAACAATTTTTTTGGCACTAATCAAAGAGACATATGTATAAGGTGGTACCTCTGGTACCCTATAGGACCATTTTCCAAGAGTGAGAGTGATCCTTCAAGTTCTTGATTCATGGATGCCATGTCGATCATGGATGCCATGTCGATCAGAGATGAATGGCTGACCAAAGAGTACATCACAAATATCTAGATTGACCACATCACATAAGACCTCATGTTGGAAAGGTTTTATTGCATATGAGAGAAGACATTGGTGGGTGACATGGAGATTTCTCCCTAGACTCAACCATCCAATAATGTATGGCTTTCAGTGAGGCTTCATGGACAAATTTAGGCTTTTCATAATATTATTAGAGATTAAATTATTTTGAATTCCACTATCAAGAATGAAATTCAGAGGCTTACCTTTCACCCATAACTTAGAGTGAAACAACCTTTCCTTGTCATCTAGCCTCTCCTCATGGATCTGTGATGAAGCAACAATGGCTTCTAGCTCAGTATCTATAATCTCTTCTTCAACCTCTCCGATTACAGGGTCTATATGAGGTAGAATAGTGGATGTTGAGGATTGTGATTCAGAAAGCATGGACTTGATGGCTCAACATTAATCTTTGGAGTGAGTTCCACATTTATGATAATCACACCACCTCCTAGTCTTTCCTTCCTTTTGCTTCCAATTTTGGCCTCATGTTTGACCTTCTTTGTCACTTTTCCATTTTAAAGTTTGACTCTTTATATTCATTCTTCCATGCTTCTACTCAATATTCATTGTGAAAGTGTATGCCTCACTAAGGGTTTCTAAATTAAAGAGTTCCATTTATCCCCATATGTACCATTGTAGTCCATCATGATATTTGAGAACCTTGTGTTTTTCGCTTTCTTAGATGCCTAATCTCACAAATAGAGAATGAAAAATATTAGTGTAATCTTGAACAAATTGTTTCTTACCTAGGTGAAGTTATGTCCACTCTATATATAGATCATCATATGCTCCAATGGGGTAGTATTCTTCCTTCACAGTTTGTATGAAATCATCCCAGGTAGGTTCTATCTCAAGACCAATATCATCTGCACTGAATCTCTTTTTGTACACTTTCCACCAATTTTTGACAGGCAATGATGCTTTTAAAAGAGCAAAAGTGATCTTCTCTTTATCAGTGAATTTATTCACAAAAAAATAAGAAGATAATTGATCTTACCAATTTTCTACTGCATCAGCATTGATTTTTCCTTCAAATGTAGGGATATCAAAATTCACCTGAACCTTGAAGGGTGTTGGGGAACTAAAGGGATGTGGGGGTGTAGATGAGGAGCCAAAATTTTCCATCGATATTTGTTAGAAAATTTGAGAAAATTGTTGTAGCATTTGTGCTTGCTGCTATTAGAGGGATTCATTCACCATTTCCTTGAAAGGATCAGATGTCTTGGTGTTTTCTAATATTTGAAGTCATTTGAAGTGAATAGGTGGATAATCAGTTGGTTCTATTTTTTGCCCAAGCTTCTTTTAATCTGACCTTATCCTTAGGATCATACACTCTAAAGACAAACTACTCTGATACCACTGATTCAAAACTTGAAATCTTTGGTTGAAATAAAATTCAAGAAACAATAAAAAGACAATTCAAATAATGCTATCTTTGAGAAGAGATGTTTTATTGATCAAATTTATAGACCCAAACATATACTTATCTCTGAGAAGAGATGTCTAATTTCCATTTTGGGTTATATATTAATTTATACATGTTTTTAAGGTGAGGAGTATGTGTAAGGTCACCAATCTTGAGGGAGATTAAGTGGTTAGACTTCCATGATTTACAACAATATAGAATTTGAGGAATTACTATTTTTAGAAACTTACTATTTTTAGACTGCATTACTCAAATTAAAATTTAGGGAAATTTCATTAGGTTTTCGAGGGTCAGAATTCACTGAGTATATATCCATGCCATCTCATGATTTTACCCTCATTATTATATTTCCAATGGTTTAAATGGTAAGTCATTTGGAGCTACGGTGCAAAAGTTATGGCTCCCAAAAGTTTCGTCATCAATTAGAGTGGACCTGTCACCCGAATTGTCACCTAAATTGTTGCCCAGATCTTTATATCTCAAATAACTAACTCTAACCATAGGTAGGTTAGGCTAAATTCTAACTTAGGTTGTGTCTAAAATAACCTTGGCTAATTTAGTCTAACTCTGGGAGGTTTTAAGGCACTCATGAAATCTTGACACCTCAATTTCTACTATTTGAGAGACATGACAACTCACTTTGGATACTTATGAGGTGTGAGTCATATTTTTGAATATTTATGAGATAATAAATCACTTTATAAGCTCATTTGAATATTTGAATTCATTTTTGGCTAAAATTATTTTTTTTAGTAAATGAAATTCTCTAATTTACTTTAGAATTTTTGCTTAGGCAAGTTAATGAAGATTTTCAATATAATTAGTCTTTCTTAGTGTTTTTTATCTTTTGAAAATTGGTTTAAATGTCATGAATTAATATCTTAGCATGCTAAAAGTATGAAATTACTAGGTTGTAATTTGACTAGGGTTAGAATCGAACCAAGTAAGTGATGCATACATGGTAATATAATACATAAAGTAGCTCCATCATGTTAAATGCATTATATGGATGAATTTGGGCAATGCAAGTAGTTTCTAGGCTTAAAATATATTTTTTTATATAAATTGAAATCCATGCTAGTTTAGGGACAAAAGTGGAAAAAATTAGGTGTTTACACTCTATATAAAAATTCATTTCTTCTTTTCAATTTTTTTTATAGGTATGCATAGTGATTGTGATATTATGCTTAAATGTTTTATGAATGCAACTTCATTTATATGAAATAAATAATTAATTCTTTATAATACATTACTACCTAGCCAATAGTTGATGCGATTATAGTTTGGGATTTTTATTTTATACACTATACACCATATATAATAATATGTTTGTGTCTCATATACAATGTTTAGCTGTGAATATATTTAATTGAAATATTTTTGATCTATAAATAGGTTATTAGAGTATATTATTATTGTGTAAATAATTCATATATAACATCTATTTTTAGTGAGGTAGACCTTACATTAGCTTTGAAAATAGTTGTGCATTTTGTTTGCTCTATATAAAATTTTCAGCCTCATCCCCACACTTTGATCTAATTAGTAGGCCAAAGATATTAATGTTGTGTTTGAGAAGGTCCATCTATATGTCACTTGATGAATGGAAACTTATTTATTATGTCACCTCCCCTCTCACACTGCTGAAAATCAAATTTATGCTATTTTTAGGGGTATGAAATCAATTAAGATAATTTTTATGTCCTCTTTTGTTTTAATTTTTGTTATATATGGAAATAAAATTTAAATGAGGATTGCTTCAAACTGAATTTCTATGTTAGTTTATTTCTTTGTAAATATAGATATATATCCCAAAATCATATGTTAGTCTCCTTTAAAATTCATTTTATTGTTTTTAATTCCATTAGTATCATTATAAATGTAGACAAGCCACTTCTACCATGGCATTAGTTGTTGGTTACGTTTTTAGTGGCAAAAATTCAACTCAACAAATAAATCTTAATGTTTGATAACATGGAATCATTGGATCTCTCATCTCAATAATATAAAGTCTTATCTCTATTTTCATTGAATTTTATATTAGTATACTTTTTGATGGTATGAAATCATTAATTTATTATTAATGGATATATGTTAATATCTTTTTGTGTTCCTTGAAATTTAGGATCTTATTCTTCACAACTATTCAACTTG
>JARHVA010008062.1:127500-260000 GCA_037957365.1 Torreya grandis
TATATATATATATATATATATATATATATATATATATATATATATATATATATTCTATCTCGTGGAAAATGAATAATATTAAACATCATTATTATAGGCTCAAAATATTACTAAATAATAAGGAAATTAAAACAATCTAAAACAAAAATCTAAATTAACACACATCACTTTTTTGTTTTTATGTAAGATTCCAAGAACCCTTGGATGTTTCTACATCAAACACCCAAGGTTTTTAAAATGTGAAATCCTGCAAAAATATATGGAGTAAATTGTAAAAACCCTATTTTTACCATGAATCATAATTTCCATGGTATCCCTTCCAATACAAAATGTATTTTAGATGATTGTCTCTCTTTTTCTTTGACTTCTAGCTCTCTCTTGCTATTTTTAATTATATCATCCTTTGATTATCCTTGCTCAATCCTCCCTCTTTTATGAGGTCATAACCATCATACTTTTTCCTTATCTAACAAAGTATTATCTCTCTTTACTCAATCCTATTGTGGGATAAAACCCACTTCATCTAAACACATCCACCAATATGTTTCTCCTTGCATCTTAGTCTCCCTTTTGGGCTTAATCCCACCACTTACTGACCACCTCCTTCTAAAAACATCTTGGCTTTGTTTAGTCACTATCCAACCTGCTATTGGATTCTTCCTTATATTTCCCTTATTTATTTTTAGATCTAATTTTATCATGTCTTTCATCTCCTTTTTGTCACCATCATCGTTCTTATGTATTCTTCATTCACAAGAGCCTTATAAGAATCTTATTATTCTAAAATTATATCTAATGTAAAATCATCTATTCCTATTCACCTCTTGTGTAATCAAATGGTTCTCTCTCTTTACATTGGAATACCTCTTTAAATGCCTCCTTTTTATCCATTTCTAATCTTACACACTAGCTACAATAAAAATTAGTTAAAAAAACATGAGCCATTACAGTCCGTATAGGTGCTTCTTCCATATTCATGTTATCATCTTCATTTACAAAAAACTTTGGATCCTCAAATCATCTTCCATTATGCCTATTCTTGATAAAACTATAAACATATATATGTAAAAAACTATTCTTCACTTCTATTATTTGATTTAGAAAACTTTTCTTCATTTCTCAAACTCTTTATATCCACTCCAGGCTTATTGATACCTCATTTTTTCATATCCTCCATGCCATGGACAAATATATTTTCACTCTCCTTATCTATATGAGGAAAATGCATAACTTCAGTCATAATAGTCTCTCCTTCAACATCTATATGGGTTACTCCCACATAGGAAACATCACTTTCATCTATCAGTTCTCTCAGTAGAAATATGTCCATCATCATCTCTATCTTGTTTTTTGGACTTGTGAATTAAAAAAACACATTAATGTAATCAAGAGTTAGCAAAAACACATTTTATAACGTTGAATCATGCTTCAAAGACATGTCATCCAACTCTTATCTACTACTCAAATTCTCCTCACATCTTTCTATATTATGATGGACTTGCAAGGTCAATTATTAACAACCTCTACATATGTCCTCTCATTATTATTTATATTTTATCCTCCTTCATATGAATGGTATCCAACCACACTCTATTCATGTGAATTAATTTTCATGTCAACCATATCTATTATTTCAGTCATGGAAACCTCAAACTCCTAATGATTACTCTCTTATTAATTCACCTCTATTCCTTCCTTCATGGAAACATGTATATTTATTTGGTTATACTCAACCCTTGTACCCTAAAAAATAGTAAAGATAAGTGCATTTATTTCTTTAATAAATCATGATTCTACCCCTCCCACATATGGGATACCAAAAAATCACTCTTGTCATTACAAAATATGTCTCCTTCTTTCGGTCTAACAACTATGACATCCATATCCTCTTCTATGTGGATTCATTCCTTTATAAGCTTCTCATAACCTTCATCCTCCTTTCTATTTTTGAATAGAAACTCAATCTTCTCACATGGAAACCTCACTCTCTTGTTGTCTTTTAGGGAAATATTATTCTTATCACTCATATCACTCTCCTTAGTACTCTTAAAAGTATACTGAAGATGCTCACATAGAAATTTATCTCTCAGTTTTCATTTCTTCATAATATTCTTCTTATATTATCTTTCAAGCCTCAACATAATAAGTGTATTCATCCAATTTTTATGAAAATTTAGGTGCACAAAATGACCCAAAAACTTAAAAACCATATGTTCCCAACTCCTTACCATCTTGTTTCCTTTTCTTTCTCTCCTCTCTTGGAGATCTCTGCAATATTGAGTTTGATGTCCACACAAATTATTGCATGAAATATTTACCCTTAAAAAGTCTTCAATATTTTCATATTTAAAATACATTTATAAATCTACTATCCATTTCATGGGATTATTTAATTTCTCTTTACAACAAAACAAAACAATATTTCTAGTGGGCTTACTTCTTTCTTTCACCATGACCTAAGTTGGGCTCTTTTCTTGATTAAAACCTCTTCATTCACTTGGTTATATTTTATCCAATGTGTACAAACTTAATTTTAGGAATAAAATCCCTATAATTAACACTTTTGATTCATATTCACTCACTACTACAACATTTCAACTTTGTACAGTCTCCATAATTTTTATCTTGCATGGAATTCCTTCACAATTTCTATCAAGTCTTCTACTCTTCATGCTCTTCCTCATTTATGTGACATATTCACTTCAAAAGGAATAATTATCTTTCATAACCTAAAATATATTTAATAAATATCTTCTCACACTCTTCCAATAGTTTCAAGAGTTCCTTCACATCTACAAAAAACTCATCCTCACTACCATGGAAGCTTATTTTTCACAACTTGTAGTTAACTCAATAGACTTATTTGACACAAATGTAATCACACTCATAAAAGAGGATCACATAGTCAACCTAGAAATGAAACACTTTTCTATGATAATTATTGGTGTAAACATAATGAGAGAGAGAGTCCACTTAAGGACTACCTTTTATTCTTTGTTTCTTGGGGTAGACACTCATTCATTGACATAAATTTACACATTACCAAGATTTAACTCACTTAACATAACATCTTTATTTCATTCAGTGACATGTTAAAAATAAAATAATGCATGCTCACACTCACACTCTCAAACAAACATTCCTTGATAGGATTATTACATTACATGAAAGAGTTTAAGACTCTTATGCCATTGCTCCTAAACTGAAACAATTTTTTGATCTTCTCTTGAATAATTTTTCTAATCTATAACAAGCCTCATCCAAAAGTGACTTATCTCTGAGCTATTTTTATTATCAAAATATTTTCCCTAGCTTTATGGGATGTATCTTCAACTTCCCTAGCATACAAGATAATTTGGAAACATTCAAGTTTTAGGATTAAAATCTAAAATTTTAGCAATTATTCCTTCTACGTGTCATAAAATAAATATAGTTACACATAAATATCAAAAATTAACACTGTAATTCATCAAAATGAGAGAATTGATACATAGGATTGATAATAAAACACCAAACACTTTTAAAAATATATGATACACATGTAATACTATATTGAATAACCAATTTGATGGATATTAGTTGTTCAAATGACATTTTAGGGTAAATGATATTTGTCAAAACTATCATAACATTGGTAATGTAACTCTAATTATTGTATAATTTTATACACAACTTACATTCTTCCTACACTATAAACTCACCATGTTTCACTTTCCAATTTAATACTACATTAAAGAAACATCTTACCAAGTGTTAATGATTAAATAGATGATGTAGACAAACATAAGCATAAATAAAATCTCTATTTTATCCCATGGCAAAGGAATAATTTTAAAAAAGTGTTATTAGAGGTTCAAAAGATTACTCCAATAAGGCCATGAAATTAGCATCAAATAAAAACCTGAACTAACACACACCGTTCTATTTTTTTTGATGTAAGATTGTATGAACCCTTAGATGCTCCTTCACCATCATACATATTAGACAGTTCTCACTTTTATTGATGTAATTACTTTAATATATGTCATTTACACTCATAATTATAATATTCAATTTTTTGTATGTAGTTTTTTTTAAAAAATTCACTCTCTGATTATATTCTGAAATTATTTATACCCATCACTCATAAGCATCGATATAAATAACATATACTAAATTTTTTGGCATAATTTTATTTCATGTGAATAATTTTTTGAGGCTTATGCCTATAGATTTTATCTATATATAGGTGTTTGAAATGTAATTTGAAGTACTATTTTATATGTTGGAATTACATGTATAGTAATGTTTCATAACATTACTAGATTGTAAAGTTAGTGAACTAAAAATTTATGTTAGATTTTGAGAATTGACATCATAATATTTCTTGTTTATGTAGGATTGTTAAGGAAGTCCAATTTGAAGGCTTCAAATCAAGACATCTATTTTTTTAATGTATCAAATTAGAGATATTTTTGTTCCAATTTCTATTTCTTTCTTACTTGAAAGTGATTTATTTATTTTATAAGGTGAAACAGTGGTGCATCCATTCAATAAATGTAATAAGAAAGATAGTATAAATTCATAAATCTATGGAGCATAATTTCTAATATTTTATTATATTTCATGTTTTAGACTCAATAATATGTTTTTATTTTTTTTTAAATGGAGAAAATTTGAGAAAAATATGGAGAGAGTGCTCTACATATAATTTTATAAGCATTTTTAGTGTGGATATAAAACTCATTTGGTATATAATAGTTGTACCATAGTTACCATGTTTTAAAATTTAGATTCATTGTACACAAAAATAAATAAAGTTATCTATAATTCTAAAAATAATGCTTGAAAAAGTCTTGTTAATAATATATCCAACTACTAAATAACAAACATAAGTCTAAACCCCACGATGTTATTTGAATTTATTTAGGTTTCGAACCATATTGCATATGCAACATAATTAGGAGAATTTATGGATTGTAATATGAAAGGATCCAGTGAAAATCCTTAGTAGGAGGTTACCACACAAAGAACAACATTGGTTCTAAATGATCCTGAGGTTTAGACAAGGTTGAAGGACACAATAAATGAAATAAGGGAGGATAAGGATGGAAAAATATACTAATTCTTTATGCAAAGTACAAATCAAAGGATGCAAGGCTTATTGGCATCAGATAAAAGGTGAAGATGAAGATAGGGGAGTTAATCCCTAGTTTTGATAAATTAGTTAAAACCTAGTTAAAGAAAACCTTTTTGTCTATCAAATAATTTCCCTCAATAGTTTTCAAAGGACAATTATTGAAGAATATTATACTTCAAAAATGGTATCTTTCTCAAATGGGTTTGATTTATTTCTTCACTGGGTTATGGACTTTTTTTTTTATTGGAAATATTAGATAACAGAAAGGTGGAAGTCTCTATTAGAAGGAAAAGTGGCCATTTTACCCTATGCAAAGGGAATTTTTTTTTTTCAATAATTTTTAGATTTAGGACAAGATATATCTTATCATGAAGCCTTAGAGACCAGAATTAGACACACTCAAAGAGGAATTCAATGTCAAACAAATCTGGGTAAGGATGGCCTATCTTCCTTTCCAATATTTTTTTGATGAAAATATGAAAGTTATACAAGATTATTTGTATGAATGTTTAGTGATTGATGAAAACACAAAGTGGATGGGTCATTCTATGTTTTCCAAAATTCTAGTTAATTTAAATGTTTTTAAAGATATTCTAATATTTATTGAGTAAAAAGTACATAACATAATCTAGAAACAACCACTTGATTATGAATTTTTGCCTTTCTATTATCATAAATGTTTCAATACAAGATATTTGTCTATATATTATGGCATGGTTAAATAGAAGAAGGGAGAATCCTAGTGTAATGATGATTCATTTGAAAATGAATGTAGTGACAATAAAAGTGATGAGCCTAAGAACTTTAAGGAGTTAAATTCCAAAACAACTCATAGAATGCCCAAGGAAGCACTAGATTCAACCCAAATTGATCCTTATCACTCGAAGAAGAATACTTAAACATGAAATTCATTGAGGGTAGCATCTATTTAAAATAATAATAATGTTTTATCTAATTCAAATGAGGGTTTCTTAGCTATGACATTTTTTAAGAACCATAAACTTGTTGATGCTTTAGAAGTTTCCATTCCCATCTTTCTAGATTCAAGGGAAGGTAGAGAGTGGATAAAAGTGATCAATAAAGGAAAAAAGTAGAGTTAAATATTATATGGAACCACATAATATGATCCTCAATTCCAAAAACAAATAATATAGAAGGGTCCTAATATCTATATGTCATAAGGGTTTGTTTTTGGATACGCAACATTTACACAACATAGTCATAGTTTTATTGAAGTCAGTTTTATTTTTTGTATGTAGAGGATCTTCATGTGTTTTCAACAATTTATCTTTATCTCCTTTGTAAAATTGTAGAGTCCCTTTATAAAATTTCCTCTCTACCTTTAATAAAAAAAATGAACATAAGTTTAAAATTTTAAAAATGAGAAATGTGTAAAACTTTAAAATTTGAATAAAATTAAAATATATAAAAAATGCACAATATGGATCATAATTACTGTGAAACTAAAATAAATAAATAAAAAATCATGACCTAATTCAACATAAAATTTTAGTTCTAAATCAATATTAGAAGTAGCACTATAATCACTTAAAAGTGGTAGTTTAAAGAGTGTTATTTGAGATTACCTATCCCTATATTAGCCCTGGACCTATCCTACAGCCTATTATCTCATTTATCCATCCTTTGTATGGGCCATAAACATCCCTAGTTAGCTCAAGCATAGTCCTAGACCCTAATTTCTCAATCCTCTCCCTTCATGCCTAGTATGATGTCAGTTGGACATTATCTCCACATTAAGGACATTAGAGCCACATGGGGATAGTTTCCTAAAAATGGTACCCATGTCTTTTACCCTAACTTTCCTAAAAAAAATAATTTTCAAAACTAAAACCATTATAAGGTCAGCCTAAATATATTTTATTATCCACATAAGAAATAGAACACTATAAATACACGAATTTTATCTTTATATCCACTAGATGGAGATTGGAAGAAAAATGCTAGAATTCAAACATGAAAAGGTTGAGAAAAATCAAGGTTATCAATTCCTATTTTACCTTAATTATGCTTACTACCATCTTCAACAAACCTAAGCTAAAATTTTATATATTTTTAATCTCAAGCTGACTCAAGGCACTCAAGGCCACTATCATACTAACATGCTTTGCACTTACACTAGCACATAGGCGGGGAGAACTACATCAGCATTGATCCCTCTTTTTTGTGTCTATACTTAGATTTTAGTTCTAAAAGTTTAGATTTGTTTCAATATTTATTTTTTCAAATGTTTCTTATAGTAAAATTCTTTAAAGGTTTAAAATGTAAAAAAAAATTATTTTTCTACTTCCCAAATTAAAATGGTAGAATTAAAAAACCAATTTGATGAGACCAATAAGAAAAAATTCCAAGATTTTATGTAAAAATATTAATATATGCAAGATGAACTCATCACGATTATTTATGAAGAACTCCTAAAATCAAACAATGGTCGATCTTCAACTCCCCTAGGTAATAACATTATTATACCTATAGTGGGGCCAAATCATCTAAACTAACCTAAAATTGTAATTGAACAACCTTCAGTGATAGTTACACATCTTGTGGCTTGTTCTTATACTCCATATGTATAATCACTTATGCATGAGATTCATACTATATAGGCTAAGGTGTTAGATATTGAGAAGGGAGTGTTTAGGACATCACATTCCTTGGATTCTAATGTTCTCTTACATACACCTTTGGCACATCACATAGCATAAATTACCTTGCCATATAGATTTGTACCACCTAAACATATATTATATGATGGCTAGGGTGACACAGAGCACCTTCACTAAGATTTTCATGCAACATTTTTAAAATACATGTCTAATGATTATCTTCTCACAAAGTTATCTACAAGTAATTTAAAGGATTATGCCTTACAATAATTTTATGACTTACTAAATCAATCTATCATAGCATTTAATCCTTTGGAAGGCATTATTTTAGCACACTTTCCATCAATATCAGTGACAAAATCTCATATGCTCAAGTTTCATAGTTGAAATAAAATTCAAATCAACTAAATGCAAAATATGTTTTCCAATACTAAATTGCTCAAAAAACACAAAATTTACATATTACATGAATTTTTATGTTTATATATCTTATATTTTACATACACTACATATGTTAGTTATCTTAGTATAGTCAATTTTATCATACTACATACTTCACTTGTTCTTGTCAAGTGCTTATAGGTTGCTATAGGACTCAGGTCCACTACACTAATCTAGAATTGCTGTCATCTACCCACTGGGGGCATATACACTGATCCATGGTTACTCACTTGACACATTTACCCACTTTGGGGTAGCTTATTCATAATTTTGATCATCGTTTTGTATCCTTACATGATCTACATTCCAATTTTAGCATTATTATCTCTTGATGTTGATCATTACTACTCATACTCATATTATTTGATGGTTATTACTACTTTAGACTCAACATATGTACATCCTATCTATTACACAAATTTCTATTAAATATTCATGTATGCTTTCATTTATTATTTCCCTAATTTAGACTTGATTTTATTTATATGATTCTTCTATTTGAGGGCATTTGAATATGCCATTGTTCTTTATCTCTATGCCACTTTTATTCATAGTATGTATGCCTTGAACATATGCCCATGTACCTTGTGTGTGCTTTCTTGATTTTGTATGTAGAAATTTGAACATGTCCTTATATATGTCTCTAAGATAAATTTCTTGTTACTTATGTATGTGTAAATTTGGACATGTCCTTGTATGCCTTATTTTCTCACATTTAGTGACATGTGCCCATGTCCCTTATATTATGGCACCTTTTCCTACTTTGTGTACCATATGTGTTTTATATGTACAATTTATTATATGCAGCATGGCCATAAAAATTGTCTTTTCTTATTACACACACTAGATTTTGATGCCATGAGGTACCTCATGCATCTACCCTTCCTACTTGGTTATTATGATGGACATCACACCCCATGCCCCTACTTAGCTATTCATTTTTACACAAATTTTTTGTTACATATATAAATTACATCTATCTTGAAACCCTTGTGAAATGATAGACATGACATAAAACTTACATTACATACTTATAACCAAATTCTTTTACATTTAGATGTTATTTTTGCACATTATATTAGATTATCGTGTAGTCATCATAAATGCTATGACTAATTGACATTTTGTAAAGATTTTTATTTTGAGGATAGTTATTGCATAGGTTTAATAAGTACCCTCAAAAGACAAGAAATTCAAAAGGGGTTTTCTTAGAGATTAGGATCCCATATTGTACTCATGATACAATTTTTAGCACATAGGCTCTATTACATAAAATTGGACAAAGATAAGCATAGTGGAAAAATAGTGACTCAAAAAGTAGTACAATGATAATAATTTTAGACCAAAAAGACATTACCACCAAAATAGTGACTCTTTTTCCACATGGTGCTAATGTCCAAGAGATAGTGCTACTATCTAGTAGCCTCAGTTTTATAACAACATAGATTGGCCAGAAGAGTAAAACATGTATATTATAGGGTTCCACGGATCCAATTATAGGTTTATTAGTTATAATTTGTTTTTATTTAGATTCACATTAGTTTAACTCATATTCATATCAGTTTCTCAAATTGAGGACATCATGTGTGGCATGAGCATTCTCATATTTAGTTCATATACTCTAAAATAATTATTACAACTTAGTCCATAAACAATATGTTTAGAAAACTAGATTAGGGGTATTAAATGACACATTTTTTCCATATGCTCAATTGCATACATGTTGATTAGATGGAATGGTAAATTCTATGTCATTATCTATGTTATATACACTTGAAATCATATAACAATTTATCACTAGTTTAATGATTTAATCCATCTATAGTGGTTGGTGTTCTTGAGTGGCACAGATCTACCTAATGTATATTTGTGGTCACAGATTTAACATACACAATTAGATACACTTAATTAGATATTTTCATTACTTTACATAGTTCATTTTTAGATGAATATATCACACATAGGTGGGAAATTAAGGAGGCATAGCTTACATGATTTCTTGAGTAACCCACATGAGAGGGTTGGACACAATATCAATCCAATCCAAATTATTTACATGTCATGATTTGTCACGTAGGGGTGGGCAATGATAGAGTCAAAACTAGATTTTCTTGAGCCACTTACATATGAAGATTGAGTAAGATATCATCTCAATCCAAGTTATTCACTAATTAATCACTACACACACACACACACACACACACACACACACACACACACACACACACACACACACACACACACACACACACACACACACACACACATGTTATCACTAGGTTCATGCATTAGTTTGCATAGCTAATGATGATTATCCATTCCTTTCCTCTTTCCCATCTCTTCACTTAGTTTTACTCATTTAATTCTTTACTCGGCATAGTCTTTTTCTTTTGATATATCTTAAGTAAGGATGGATTTGTACACATTTCACTTACAGATCATATATTGGTTATGCTTCACATACACAAACTTAGATTCACATATTAATACTTAGCTTCATGAGATTCACTTCTTAGGTATGTCTAGGTATGCTTATTTTCCCTTTATACTAGTCATTTCACTTTTCTTCATTTCTAGTATAAAAGTAGGGAGGCAAATATAATCACCTAAAAATGGTATTTAAGTGCTAAGAGTGATACTTGAGACTGTCTATCCCTAGATTATACCTACACATATCTTAGAACCTATTATCACACTTATCCAGTCTTTATATGGGCCACAAGCATTCTTAGTTAGCTCAAACATAGTCCCAAACACTGATTTACCAATCCTAGCCATTCATACCTAATGTTATTTTAGTTTTACATTAGGCCACATTGAGGAAACTAGAGCCACATGGCTCTAGTGTCCCCAAAATTTCACCAATGTCCTTTACCCTATATTTATTGAACAAATATATTTACAAAACTAAAGCCCTTCTAAGGTTGGCCTAAACATATTTTATTATCTACACAAACAACAAAACACTATAAATACATGGCTTTTAGGTATTTATCCACTAGATGAAGAATGGATGAAAAATACCTATTCAAAAATGAAATAAGTTAAGTAAAATCAATTTTATCAATCCCTATTCTATCATACTTCTACATACTACCATCTGTAATAACCCTATGCTTAGTTTTTCCATATTTCCAAACTCAAGCACACTCAAGGAAGTCAATGCCACTATCATACAATTATCAATTTCAATTAAACCGTAACTTAGGTGGGGGTAAAATACATAAGGATTTATCTTTCCTTAGAGTATCGATATTTATGCAACTCTCTTCATAGTGGGGTGTTGAGGATGTCCGGTCTATCCTACTAACAAACACACTTTTCAGCTCATACCCTAATTGTAAGAAAGATTATGATTTACATAGCAAATTAATCATTACAAATGTAATATATAGTTCTAGAATTTGTACGTGTAATAACATAACCCAAAAATTTAGATAAAGGTACACCCAATAGTTTGGGACAATCCTACACAAAGGACACTAGCACTAATATCAGGAAACTAGAGCCACATGACACTACTATCCAAATGTGGAATTATTATCGAAGAGGGTTTTTGACACAAGGATATAGTTGAAGATATTCAGACATGATTCTATGTCAATTTGAAACACTCAGGTCATTTGTATCAGGTGTTTCTAGATAAGTCTTTATTTACACATATTTATTACTATTTTTATAACATCAAAGCTATTCAGATCTATAGCAAATAAGTGGATATTTTATGCATAATATTACCTTGATTTATACTAATTATACCTTTAATCAAACACAGTATTTACATAATCTAAAACCCTCTTCGATAATAATTATCAATATAGTCTATCACATCATATATTCCTTTATCAATATCGTCAACATTATTTTATTTTTTAAGAATTAATATCAAAACACTGTTTATATTTATTTGGTTTCCCTTGAAGGATAATTTTCTATGTTTAGCATTTGCATCTTATTTTTCATTTTTTTTCTCTTCATAAATCATAAATTGATATGAAAAAACACATTACCTTATGTGTTTTAAAAATGTAATTGATTCCTCTTATTAGTTATATGTATCAAATCATACACAATTCAATTTATTCTGTATGTAGAGGCACAATGGAAATGGTTATAGAAACACATAATGTTTTTTTGCATATTTGGAATAAAATACCTAGTTTCTTTCCACCATAAATGGGTTCCATGAGAATGTTTTCCTATATCTCCTTTAGGTAAAATATGCCCTCTTAGTTCATGAACGTAATAAGTTTCATTCTCACCATAAGTAGTCTTATCACCTTACATAACCTTATAAAATTAAATAGACTTCTCACCTTAAATAACAACCTCATTTTTATTATGAATCAATTTGTCTCTTGTTTCAAATATATAACTCTTTACTACCTCTTATAAACCATGATCTACCTCTACAAAAAAAGGATTTACATAGCAACATGTTGTAAGTATAAGACAATAAAGCATAACCCATTGAGTTTCTTGAATTTATCATATACATGGAACTCATCCAACGTCACATAATAATACTTTTTTTATTTTTTAATTTACTCAAGAATTCCCTCTTTAAAAAATTGTTTTAAAGTTTAATGTAATAATCCAATCTAAAAAATTGGAAAGTTATGTCAAACACCATTAGGCTCTTTTTAATGGCCTCCCAAAATAAACTTGTTAAGATAATTATTTCAACATATTTTATAATCATTTCCTCGTAAATATTAAATTGTGCATATTCTCTAGTAATCCACAAATTTTCTCACCATTTTCCTCTACAACACCTCACCTCCACCTTGATTTTAAAATTGATATTTTATCATGGGACATAAGTTTAGTTTTACAAACAATTGATATAAACTTAATGTCAAGCATTCATTAGTATTAAATTAGCTATTTTATTTCTTTCTTGCAAAACATTAATTATAGATATAATTTTTTTTTTACGTATTAAAGAAAAATATTTGAAACAAAAGACGTGCACGCAATTTGAAATAGATAAGGAAACATGTCCATAAAAGTATCATTAGTTTTTTTTTTTATAATTTTAGATATATCATTTTCCAATTTTCAGATTGGTAGATTTAATCCATTTGAAAATTATTTATTTTTCATTTACCTCATTTTGTCTACATTGATAGATTTTACAAACGTAAAGCCTTTAAAATGTTGTGCCAAAAAATTTAAGAAGCGACTTTGCTTTGTTTCTGACCACCCATAACTTAGTAGAGTACATCCTAATTTTTACCAATTCTTGTTCACTAGATATGGATTACTAGATGTCACCTCCTATTTGAATAAATTAATTTTTGGATTTGAAAATATGAAATTTTATAAGATATCATTAAATCAACAAATCCATCCACCATATCTCTGGTATGTGAATTTTGAATAACAATGAAAGGATTAAACATTCATATAAAAAATGTAATTAGATAAAATTGTGTTAAATTTTTGAGTCAATAATTTTTTTGATACCTCATGATCAATCAATCAGATGAGAATATAATAATTCCATTCTTCATGTAGTGGTTTTAGTAAATTTTATTATATTATGGCTTGGAATATATTATGTTCTCATAGAACCTTCAAATTTATGGTAAAGGAGAAAATATCACTAAAATGTGGATTGAGTGATATACTATACAAATTTTTAAGAATAATTGATATTTCATTTTAAACATGTTTCATGTTTAATATTTGTTTTTTTGTTACCAATTTCAAAAATTTAGATTCATATAAAAGCAAAAACAAACTCGAAGATGTGTTAATCTCAAAAACATTTGAAAAAATTTGGTTAAGAATATATCTAACATTAACTGTAGACATATAAAAACATGTCCAATTACTAATTATTAATGATAAATTTAAAACTTCAAAATTTAAAAATGTGAAAAAAGTTTAAAATTTGAATAACATCAATATATTGAATAATATTTTTAATTTAGAGCCTAAGAGTGAAATTTAAAATTAATTAAATAAACTTATACAAAATCAAAAACTTTTTTAATATCTTTTAAACTAAAATTACCACTAACACCATCATCTAATCCTCTATCCAGATCATCAACACTCAAATTTTTTGAAGAATTAATACCAAAAAAATATCAATATTTATTTGATCTCACTTGAAGGATGGTTCTATTAGGTGAGGATTGACATGTTATTTTTAAATATTTAAATCTTGGACAATCATAAAGATATATACAAAAACACAATATGTGAAGGATTATAATAATGTAATCATTAATCTTATAAGTTATATGATTAAAATCATATGTACGACAATTTATTTTGCATGAAAAAGCATAAGGACATTTTATATAGATACACAAATGTTTTTTTTGAATCCTTGAAGTGGAACACCAATATATTTTTCAAAATAAATGGGGAACCATTCCAATTACTTATTATGTCTCTTTTTGGGAAAATATTCCCTCTTAGTTCTTGAATTTATTAAGCTCAATTAATACCTTAAGCATTGTTTTCATTTTCATTGAGAACCAAATTTTATCTTGTCTCCAATATACTATTATTTACCTCCTCGTATAAATCATGATCCAACCCTATAAATTATGGATTTTCATAGAAACATGTTGTGTGTATAAGACCATATAACATACACAAATAAATATACATAATTCCCTAAATACATCAAACTTATTCAACATCATATAGTTGTACATTTCTAGGTATTCCTTTGCTCACTTATGTCCACATACATAAATCTAATAGAAGGTATAATGTCATAAGAAAGTATTAAAAATATAAAATCACCTCAAACACTTTTAGGATCTTCTTAGTAGCCTCCCAGAAAGAACTTTAGATAATTATTTCAATTTTACTTACAATCCTTTCCTTAGAAATATTGGATTACACATAATTTTCAACAACCATAAATTTTCTCAATGTTTTCCTCTCTTGTAACTCCCTTTAAAAATTTATAAAATTAGACAAATTTTGTTTCATCATGGTTATATGTTTACACTTTGAAAATGAGCGATATTGGTCAAGGATTAATTAAGTACAAGCTTAGACATTTACTTATTTTGCATCAAAATTACTTACTGATTCCAATTGTTTTATATATTAAAGAATAAAATATAAGACATGAGCTGAACCTTGGGAAAAAAATAGATTAGGAAACTTATTGATAAATTTTTCTCCCACTACCTTAAAACTGTATCCATAATCTTCTCCAATTTATAGAATGGAAAATTTAGTCCTTTTGAAAATTGTTTTCTTTTATTTTGCTTCATTGTATATAGATTAAAAGATTTGGTAAAATAAATCCATTATAACACTATACTAAAATATTTATAAAGGGACTTTGAAATTTTTGTAACAACCATCACTTACTATAGAATAACCCTATTTTTTCCAATTCTTATTCATTGTTGTCTTATTCACTAGATATGAATTACTATATTTCACCTCCTCTTCCAAATTAAGAATTATTAGGATTTCAAAATATAAAATGTTTTAACCTTTCCTTAAATTATAAAATCCATCTACCATATTTGTCATATGAAAATTTTAAATAACACTAGAAGGATTGGAAATCATATGAAAAATGAAATAGACCATATATTTATGTCATAATGTGTGTGTTTCTAGCTAAAACTTCGTCAAAATTTTGAATAAAAATTTAGGACCATACCCCATGATCCACCATTAGGATGAGATTAGGATCAGTTTATTATCAAATTGATGATTGATAATATCTTATAATCAAAAATGTTGATTCAAAATTTTTGAGATAGTTTTGCCCAAAAATACACATGTTACTATATGGACTATGGAAAAACTATCAATCTTATTCATGCCATGTTTTTTTATTAACCTTCAATATAAATTTCAAGGGAGGTGGGGACATATAATATCGAATTTAAATTTATTTTATAAATTTTAATGATTAAATGGATCTATTAAATAATCAATATGTTTATTTGCATAATAATTAATGGACAGCCTCAAATTTGACATCTACTTGATTATCATAAGGGTGTTTTTGTTAAAATCTTTAAATATTAGCCATAAGGTGTATTTTATATCCTCTTTCATTTTTACTATTTTTTTTCTTTTTTGAATCAAACATAATAGTGTAACTAGATTAAAACTCTTAGTCATTGGTGAAAAAAATTGAAAATAAGTCATTAAAGGTAAATTTACATTTATTTGAAATTTTTAGATATTTGTCTTATAAATATATTATTTTTTATACTTCATCTAACTACCTTGACTCATTCATAAAAAAAAATCAAGTACCAACTAACTTCCACTTATCTATCATATGCATGAGGAATTGGTCTCTCCCAAACGGATGAAGACTCAAATATGACCTTCCAAAATATACATAATCTAATAAATATGGAATTTTCCCAACCATCTATCTTCTAACTTAAAATTATATAAATTAAGTTTCATCCTTCATTATCAACATCCATTGTCAGGCTATTAAATTACTATCAAAATCACCTTGTGAATCCATCATAAAGATTTAGAATTTATATCAAAATTACCTTGATCATCCATTGAAAATCACCAAGATTATGCCATTACATTATTTATAATCACATTGGATTTGGATAATGAATTAAGCATCCACATATACACTTGCAAGATAAATTCAAATTGAATCAAAGGAGAAGGCATTCACTTTTATTGATAAGATGGAAGGTAATTTTTTTAATTTTGTCTTGTGATTTTATTGAGGCTCTATTTGAGGTTTTAGATTAATATTAGAATATGAAATTAACTATTTATTTTTTTCTTAATTGAAACCTATAATGTCTAGATATCACATTTTGGCATGTTAGGTGAGACTTTTCTCTAATATGTATCACCTCATATGCTTTTCTAAAAAAAATTAAATTGTATTCAAATTTTGTTGGAGTGCATAATAGTTAAATATTAGTTTGGGTGTTTTTTAATTATTTTTTCAATTACAATTTTTTCAAGTTTCTATTTTTTCTATATGGTTTCTAGAGAATGACATATTTGTTATAAAATTCTATGGATTTTTTATGAACTTTGGTGGATTAATTTATAAACTTTTGTTATAAAATTTAGTGGATTAATTATGAAATTTGGAAGGTTGTTTATAAGTTTGTTATGAAATTTGTTGATTTTATTGTATGTTATAAGTTTTATAAGTAATCATTTTATCTTTCTATAGCTTTCTCAATTTTATTTTTCTCTAATATATGAAATATAACAATTTATGTGAAGTGAATTTGTTTAGTTTGAAAATTATTATATTCCATATTGTTTTAGTTTTATGTTTTGCTCTTCTTTATTAATTTTTTCTAGTTAACTTATAGGTTTTTAGATTGTCAAATTAATTTCGTATAAACCACAAATAGTTTTGTTTAGGACTTCAAGCCAAATACATAATAAAGATAAACCAAATCATAATTTTATTTTTGTTTTCAAACATTTATTTCATTTCAATTATTTGATTAAGTTGGTCAATTAATTAATTATTTTAATTTTGTTTCAAACTTGTTTGTGTGTGTGTTATAAGATTTTGTGTGAGTTCTTTCCTCACATCACATTGGTGATGATCCCTGGAAATCAAAAAAACTTATTATAAATTGTATCCCAAAAATAAAATAAAATTATGATCTCTCCTTACACCACACTAGTGGTGATCTTAGAAATCATAAATAATCTGAGATTTTTAACTTTTTATTTTTTATGAACTCTATTGGAAATGGATTTTACCACCATGCAGTAGGCCAAACCTTATATGTCAATGCGGTATATACATTTAGTATCATATGTTTCAATTATCTATGTGATTGTATGTTTTAATCACATTGTGACATGAAGGGGTTTCAACATCTACCTTTAAATATATTTTTATAATGACACTCTAATGAAATTCTATGGATTGAGTGGGTAAACAAGGACTAGACCCTTTTATGTAGCCCTTTAATACTCTTTCTCCATGGTCTTGGGCCTTATCATATTGAATGTTATATAAAGGACACCTTCAAGTTTAACTAATGAAAAACATAAGCCTTAATAATCCATTTGACTTGTGGTTCATCTAAGATGAGTGATTTGCCTATGGAAGTAACTCTCAACGTACACTTGAAACTGAGTTTAGTGGGTTATGGGTATGCCACTACTTATATAATTAGTGGTATAAAATATTAGATTAGCACTATTCAATACAAAAGAAAGTATATATGAGATTTGACAAGTCATTAAAGACATTTTCTTAGTTTTATCCTTTTCATTTAGTTTATATGTTATGTATAGTTATAACTTGTTTTTTTTATCTTTTTTATATCTCATTGTGAAAATACATTAATTGACAGTTTTCATGTGTGCTTGAATCCAAAGTTTGTTTATACATCCCAAAACCAGTATTTAGTTTTTTCAATACAAAACCTTATTTTTTTAATTGTACCCAATATTTTTCTAAAGTTACTAGTAAAAACCAAATCACTTATCTTTCAAAATAGTTGTAGTTTCAATTTGGGTCATAATCTATTTTGAATCAAAATCCAACAATCCACCTTGAATCAAAAATATTTTGAATCCAATACATATTGATTCAAACCATCTTAAATCCAAACCCATCTTGATTTATGATACCTAAAACTAATATTGATATAACCCACATAGAACAATATCTATTTTAAATAAAATACAAGCTCTTTTAGTGCCTTACAAAGATAGGTGCCCATCTTCCTTCTAACTACGATCCAAGCAACCTAGGTCACCTTAGTAGTAAGGAATACAAAACCATCCCACATTGAAATAAACCTACAAATAGTAACTATGTTATCCAAAATCAACCATATCTTACCTCCACTAATTATAATTCCAACATCCCCCTTGAAAACTATAAAACAAAATTAGTTCTAATATACAAACTACAAAATCCAACCATCCTTGAAAAAATAAAACAATTAACCAAATATTTGGAAGATCTAAGACTCTATATTAAACCTATTAAATCAATATATTCATCACTTTATCAATTCAGTGACTTATCTGATCCAAAATATAAAATACCTAAATATCCTACCAATCTATACCTTGAACAATCACCATCTAAATTGACCCCTGATCCATATGAAATCTTACAAACCACTATGTTATACCATCACCACACTAAGGACCATCATTTTACCAAGTATTAAATCTATCTACATCCAAATAAAGATAATATAGTCCTCTCAAGGATTTCTTTGATGTGATCTTTCATTACAAACATGATTGGGTAATCAAAACCAAGTCTTTTGATACGAGCTAACCAATGTCTACTTTATATTAAAATGGGTTAATACTACAAGTATCATAAGACTAAGGTCCATTGTATTAATTTATGATAAAGATTCAATAATTATATCCAAAATTTAATTGACAAAGGGTACATTGAAGTAGAGACAAAATGTATTTTCATTTGGGAATCATAGTTTAGAGGTATGTCAAAATGTCATTCCTAAGTAAAATTAAGTTCCTCCACTTCTAAATCAAGGTCATGACCTACCACCAATATTATACAAACATCTCTTTAATGTACCCATTTCTGACCAACCCATATATTACCACCTGTATCCCTTCAAATATCCACCCATATTTTATGATCCCCTCATCAAAAATCTTATCTTTGACCAAAAGCCCATTTTCCCCCAATATCCCATTTTCTACCAAAAACCATTTTCTACCAAGAACACATTTTTTACCAAGATCCCATCCTTAACTAATCCTTTATTGAACAACATAACCTACTACCCAATGGCCAATCACCGAACCTATTATCACATATTGAATCCCCCATCACCCCACAACATACACCATAAATGATATAGGTACTTGTAGAAAATAGAATATAAATCACTTTCTACATAGCTAACCTCCCTAATTATACCAAAAGGAGTGATTGGTCCACCATAAATAAAATAAATCAATAACATCTTATTGGTTTGGTACCACATCATTTATCAAATCTAGACTTTTCACAAATGGAAACATAAACAACTCAAGTGATACCTTATTATATAATGATAGCTTATAATCCTACTGAAAAATTAATAAATATCCTATAACAAGTAAAATCCTCAAAATCATGAACTACCAAGGGAGAGGCTGACCTCTATAATCAACCAATCCTAGGACCCATTTATTTCATCATAAAAAATGAATCATTTACAATTCAATAAAAATATATTAGTGATTCTTTTATGATGTCTAAGAAACACTCATGCATAATAAAAATAGGGTTCATTCATAGTCCCTATGAGGACTTGGTTGTCACCACTCCTTTCATTAGCACCACCAATCCTTAATCTCATCTTGACATTAAATACCCCACACCCATTGATTAGAACCAAAATAATAACAACACTAATCATTTATCCCATACTAATAGTCAATATCCCACACCCATCATTATGACCAATAATCTTACATGTCATCATATTTCTTTCATGAAGATTAAATAATTTCATAATTCATGACTAACATCTGACCAGAAGAGCACAAAACAATATCAACATATTTTAAGTAATAATAGGTATTTCTCAATTAAAATAAATCTTGAAATCCATAAAATAAAAATCTAAAATCATAATAACATAATGAAAACTTATTTGAGGCACTATCAGATAATTAAAATAAAAATTATAATCCAAAGAATCACAATAATATAATATCTCAATCCCATAGTGAGAACACATTTGAGGTGCTATTCAACAATTTAAATCAAAATCAAAATCACAATTAAACTAATCAAGAAGATTCCCTTAGCAAAAGCCTTTTTAAAGCATCAATGGATGAGAAAAATTATCTTCCTCCTCCATCAACATAATTGTAGGATGGATTCCCATCACCTATTGAATACACCATTAAATTATAATTGAAATCCTAAATCATCTAACGTGCAACTATTCTTAGTCTCATGGAATATGAGATTGATGGTCCCAATCTACCTTTGCATCAGAATTACACCATACCTCAAATTCATCCACATTATTAATACACATTCTTTATTCAACACATCTTTCACTTCACCGTCTCTAGAACCACCCTCTATTATAAGGGATATGACAATATCTTGGTAAATTTGGAAGAACCTAACTTAAAAATCAATGAGGTTACCAAAGGAATATATGGAGTACATACCTAAAATATTGATAGAGGTTATCATCCTACATCTCAAACAATTAAATAATTTAGATGCATAAAAAAATAATAAAGAGAAAAATAAATCCATCCATTGGTTAAAACCAATTATATGGCACCTTGGACAAGTACCATGATGAAACTTAGTTTTAACATCATGCATAAAATAATCAATTCTATATAATTACCTTATAGTTGGGGGAAAACTCATTCCCTTTCAACCCTACACATTGTAAATCATCCCTCTACCTTACCCATCCCACACCTATCCTAGACCATAATTACTATCTTTTCCTATAAAACCCCATCCTTATCCATCTTAACATTATCCTATACTTACTATCATTACCTATCAAAATCCATCTCTATCCATTTCATCCTCACACATATAAAACTTGTTAAACCCAATCTTTATCAATCCAATCCTTATCATCATAATATTATCCCAATTCCCTATTTTTACGTTGATAAGGAAGTGGAAAAATATTGAGATATGTTCTTATAAACTTCTTTTTACAACATTATAATGGTGACAAGACACTTGGCTTTAAGGTAATGTGTTCATGGGAGTTATCATAATAATTCATATCCCAGGGTTAATTTTAGTGGGATATATTAAAAAATCCTTGGAGATTCTTAGGTGAATTGAATTCGTAATGGTGGTGAATCAGTTTATAGGGTGATTAATTATATAGGTGAATCAAGTGATGGAGCAGGTGAATCAAGATTTTATAAATACAATACTTATCTAAACAAAAATATTACTATATATCTGGATTCCTCTCAAAAAATAATTCAATTTCAAAAACAAATCTTTGCAATCTGAGTCTATATATAAAATTTACGGCCTCAAGAAGTTGTCTAGGTTATAGTGAACTTGTTGGTGAACATCTACATGATGCCATTGGACATTCCATCTCAACATCATACAGACGTTCACCAGTAAGTTCACTATAACCTAGCCAACTTCTCAAGGTCGTAACTTTTGCATATGAACTCAGATTATGATGATTCATTTTTTGTAATTATGTAATTATTTGAGAGGAATCCAAATATATAATAATATTTATATTCTGAGTACTTTTTACTCTCATTTTAGATTATAGATGGTCATTGGCTAGGTTAAAGTACACTTGTCGATGGACATCCACATGATGCAGATAGAGATCTACATGATGTAGATGACCACCCACACTTTGTATGGTTGTCTACATATTGTAGATAGTCATCAGCATATGCAGATGACCATCAACATATGAGGATGGCCGTTGGTATAAGTGAATGACCATCGACATATACTGATGATTGTCAACATATGCAAATAGACATCAACATATGAAAAGGGTCATCATCATATATAGATATTTAGATGATCATCATCATATGCAGATGATTGTCTACATGTTTGATGTGAGTCGAATGTACCTAGATTGTATTTTGAGTTACAAATGAAAAACATTATATGAATGAATTTATTTTAAATAGTAGGCAATCTGACTCTAAAAATTAACTTGCATCCAAAACATTTAGGGGATTCTAAGCTCTTCAGTACCCCAAAAAATCACTAAATTTAGATTTATAAAACTAGAATATTCATGAATTAATGAAGATTTACCACTAAAATAAACTTTATAATATCCACTCCTATCTATCCCTAATCTATCCATTCCATACCCTTGTATATAAAATCCCATGAAATTAAAAAATAAAATTGAATATCCAAAAAAATCCAAAAAATATTTAAAATCTACAAAATATAAAAAGTAAAATAGAACATTAGAAAGCTCATAAAATCCAAAAACATTACACAATCTAAATTTATTTTATCTTGGCCTTCATATTGTTAAAATACTTAATAAATCAAACAAATCAATCCCATCACCATCAAAAAATTTAAACAAGGGTTTTAACTCTATGTAGAAAAAACATTTGATTTTGGGTGTGTTTTTACTTGATTTTGTATTTGTGCTTTGTGTTTTGTTTTGATTTTTTACATGTTTTATCCTTTCTTCTTTGTTGGTTTCATTCGAGTCACTATGTACATTAAAAATCATGTTATTATGATCTTTTGTATCATTATGCATTATATCATGCACTTATTACTATGTCGGTCCTTACACACATAAAATAAACATCATGGTTTTCACATACTACTACTACATATTTTCATATGTAAAATAAAAAATAATATTACTTAATTCATGTTTGAAATTATGTTATAACTCCATGCAAAGAATTAAAAAAGTTGTTATTCACCCAACACACATCATTACCTTATCTGTAAATATACTTTACATCCCTAACACATGTCCTCCCGTTAAAATAATAAATATCTAACCTCACCACACATCCTATAATCACCTTTAACTACCAAAAAAAATCAATTCCATGTTATCCAATCATGTGATCAATCATCTTTAATCCACACATTTGATTAACTTATTAGGTTATGCTTCCACCTAAGCCAACTAAACCAAACCATCCACCCAATCCAAGCTCACATATTTTCAATTGGATATGTCATTCCCACATTCTCCCTCTTACATATATCATTTTCTGGGGCACATCAAATCATGTAGCTTATTTTGAGATATATCAATCTCAATCTACTACTTCCATATATTATTGCTTGGGGCAAAAGATTCTATCATTCTAATCCAATCATAATGTGTAAGCATCAACTCAATTTGGTTAATGACATTCATGCATTAATATCATTCAAGTATAGAATCCATAACCTCATCTATACCCATAACCATACCATCTTCCTCCTCCTACCAATTCATTACAGCCTATTGTATCCCAATCCTTTTTCATTCATCACCCACCCCTTGATATGATCCATCATTTCTCTCTCACCTCTCACAATCTAGATCACTATTTCAATCCTATGCGGAAAATAATCCAAATATATTAATTAAATGATTTTAATTTTTCACCTCCCACATGAATTTTTACCTATTTAAAGAACCTATTCTCTAATTTTTACCTTCACATCATATAACCAAATAATAAGAAAAAATATTTATTTGAAACTCACTCGAATAAACTCAATCATAACTTATTAGAAAATATATTTCTCCATTTTATAGCCTACAACTTATCAAAAGGATATATCATTCTTAAATCCACTTCCATGTAATAATCTTCATGGTGGAAAATCTATGTGTGCATCTTATCTTGGGTTAGATGATTTTCCACTTTGTTTCCTAGTGACTATCCACTTGAGGAAAATCATTTTACATATCTCAAAAATTAATGTAAACATTTCATTAATGTGTGTTTATTAAAATATTAAATACACAACTTTATGTGTAATCTTCTTCCATTCATTGATTTTGATCATTTATTTGCATCCATTCTCCCCGCACGATCACTCAGGTGAACATCTTTCATACTTATTTAAATCTACTTAGGGTATCATATTTATATATCCATTTCCAATCATTTTTTTATTTATTCTTTGAAAAGACATTTCTTCTTCTATTTTCAACACCCTTTCAAAGAGGGATAAATGTAGACACCTAAATTCTATCGCATTTAGTGCCATAATTGATATCAACACACTAACTCGACCACTGCACTAAATAATAATAATAATAATAATAATAATAATAATAATAATAATAATTATTATTATTATTATTATTATTATCTCCTAAGGTCCATTAACATAATTTCCTTCCATTTTTATAATAGTTAATTAATCAATATTAATTAATTAGTCATGCAAGTGTAATTCAATAAAACTAATAAACTTTATAGCTACTAAGTCACCAAATATCTTCCACGTTTCCCTCAACCAAGTATTAAGTCATCCAACCATTTTCTTAATGTCTACAACCAATTTTTGATTCATCATTAAAAATTTAAACTAAAATGGTGAATCATATAAATACATTGAATCATTCATGAAAAAATTTCAACTACCAACTACCTTTCCCCTTATTTTTAAAAAATATGAGGATTTGGTCTCTTCCACTTGGATGAAGACTCAAATCCAACCATCTAAAATTAATACAATCTAATAAATCTATATTTTCCCCAACTATCCATCTTATCAGTTGAGTGCCTATAAAGTAAAGTTTCATCATTTATTATCCTTGTCTACCATCAATATATCAAATTTCTATGAAAATTACCATGTGAATCCACATCAAGCTATCAAATTGTTATCAAAATTAACTTGTATATTCAATTAAAATCAACGATCTTACATGCTTACACTACTAAGATTCACTTTGCATTTGGAGAATGAATTCAAAATCCACCTACATAATTTTAAGAGTGAATTGAATTCAATAAAAGGATAAGACATTCACTTTTATTTGTAATATAGAAGGTAATTTGTTTATTTTGTCCTGCTCTTTTATTGAAGATCTATCAAAGGTTTTAAATTAGTCTTAGAATATGAAATTAACTTATTTATTTTTTAGTTGTAATATCTAATTTTTGGCTATCACACCCAAAACATTATTTTTTAAAAATATTGACCTAGAAAAAGTTACATGCTCAATTTTTCATCTATGCATTTTGAGATATCAAAATTAGATGCCATTTAAAACCCATGTCCTATATTTAAATAAACCTTAAAAATGACCAAAAAATACTCAACTACTAATAAAAACATGAAAAAACTATCTAAAATCAATCTTCAATATTTAATATCATATTAAAGAATTAAAAAAGTGCATTACCAATGGACAACAAACCAAAACCCATAAATTATTTATTAAAAAAAAAAAACTATAATTAAAACCCACAAATTATATATATGTAAACCCTAAAAATAACCAAATAATTATATATTACTTTAAAAATGCACAATAAAATATTTAATATCCTTTTTGAATCTTCACTATAATCTTACACAAAAAAATAGTGTATTACCGATGACCAAGGAACCAAATCATAACGTGAAATTATTTTAAGGTTTATGCCTCTCACTATTGCAACTAAAATATTTTCACCACAAAGATATAATTTCACTACAACTACTATTTGGAAATAAAATTATGATAGTGTCAATTAAAAAACTTAATAAAAATACAAGATTCTTCCACATGCACACATATAAACTAATTCAAGATTAACCCACTTAACAATACTTGCATCCCCAATTTATGGTATATGCTCATCAAAATGTCTAAAACATATACCTTTTATATCCCACTCAATAATTAAAATGAATGTTTCAATTTTAAGAACCAAAAAATACATTTTCCATAATAGATTTATCACCAAAAAAAACCATTTCAAGATTAATGTCTCTCACAATTACAAACTAAATATTTATAATATAATGTCAGAGACAACTATCCACATATTTTCCACCAAAAACCTTATTAAAAGATTGATATCAGTTTGAAATCCATGACCTACTATAACATCAATCCTAAGAAGAGCCATAAAACTCCAAACTATTTTCAAATCATAAGAAGAATCATATAACTGAAAATATTTTTTTAATATTTAATATAATAGTGGTGATTGAATAAATATTATATAGAATTTTCAATTCCTTCCAACCACAATGATAAATAAAACTATAAACATATATTTGTTGTTGTAAAACTCATTTTAATTAAACTCCATTTTAATAAATATCATTTAGCAATCTCTATTCTCATATCAAAAATTAAAAAAAATACTACATTACCAATGGAAAACCAATGAAATCATAACCAAAAATATTTCTAAAAAAATCCATTAGTGCCCCACAGTATAAGCAGATAGAATGTTTCAAAATTAAAAAAAAAAGCATAAATAATAAGATATATTCACTTATTAACATTCCATATATACCACATAGTCAAAGGATAATTAAAAAACATATCTATAACACCTTTTTAATCTCCTTTCTCATCTTAAAGAATAGAGACTAATTTTGATGTTTTGGTTTTCACCCTTATGAACAAAAATAAATTGTTAATGACTAAATGCCTATACTCTCTTCTATACATGTAAAGCTATCAAAAAATAAATAACATTTAAAACCCACAATAGGGTTAAAAACTATGTTAAACCCCTCTTTAATATCAACTATTATCTTAAAAAAGTAAAATAATACTTCATTACAAATGGATAATACATCAAATTATTTAACCTTTCTTCCACAATGACAAAGAAAACTACATAAACATTTCTGCCACAAACGTTTAAAAACAAAGCCCTGATAATGAGCACATCACAAAATTTTAACCTATCAATGTCAAACTATAAAACCTACATAGTGTTTCAAGTTTATTGAGCTATATTGATTATTGAAAAGCTCACATATTGATTTTTCTTGAGATAATATTATCTCATCAAGTATTTTTATACTGGCCACATATAGTCCTTGTTTAGGGGAAATAATTTTATGGAGGGTTGCAATCTATTAGCCATAATTTTATAGATGATTTCTTATAAAATATTATACAGAGAAATAGGATGAAATTAAAAAACATTTGAAACCTCTCAAGCCTTAAAAACTAAATAAATTAAGGTATTATTGATCCACATAAGAATAACTTTAGCTATTCTAGATTCTTCCACAACTTTCAACAAGTCATCTTGAATAATATCCCAAAATTATAGATATAATTCAATAGGAAATCCATCTATCCCAGGGGATTTAAATTTATTCAAGCCAAAAATAACATGTCTTGATTCTATTAAGGAAATGTGAAAAAGAAGAGAATTATTGTCATTAGTAGATATACGTGTGGGAATATGTTGGAGAATCTACTACTAAACTTCCATATCCAAAAGAACAAATACAAAGAGTTAAGAAAAAAAGTTGAGCATAGTAATGGAAATGATATTTGAGAAAAAATATGGATCACCATTATACAATTCAAGGGAATAAGTGTGATTTTAGGATCTTCATAACCACATGGATTTATGAAAAAACATCGAGTTTTTATCCCCTTCATTCAACCACTTGATTTTATATTGTTGTTTCCTCATAATTTCCTCCTAAATATTCCATTCCTCAAGATGATTGATTAAATCTAGTTCCTCAAGCTTAATATACTCATTTAAAGTGTTGTGATGAATGGTTTCAACTACCTTTTCTAATCTACCTATTATTTCATTATTTTTAACTTTGGTGTTCCCAAATTCATCCCAATTCCACTTCATAAGTTGAGATTTAACATATTTGAGATTCTACACAAAAGGGAAATATTAGTGCCATGACAAAGCTTACCTTTTATAAACCATTGCTACATTTTATTTCTCATATTAGTATGCTAAAATGAAATCATTTGGAATAGAAAAGGAGATTTATCACATTGATTATGTGAGACTGTAATCATAATCAACCAATGATTTGATCCAACATTATTAATAATAATTTATTTGGGGATGTTCCCATTAAGCAAAAACACCTCTATTAACAAGAATATATCTAGCCTCTCTAAAATAAAACCATCACATGATCTTATGTTGGTCCATGTCATGAGGCCATTACTAGGCTTAATGTTAATGAGATTAAGAGAATAAATGTATTCCAACATAATATTGGAACTAGCATCAAACAGACTATTACCACCATTATTTTCTTGTAATGAAATAATGACATTGAAGTCACCTCCATTTAGGACCCAAGATCCTGGAAAGAGATAATTAATGTACTAAAGAGCATTCCATTGTTTTTTCCCCCTATCTAAAGTAGTAGATAAGTAAACATTGATGAACAAATCCTACTAATTATATTGTCTAGCTTGCACTAAGATTGATAAGATGCCATGTCCATACAAAGAATTAACCAAGACAATTTATATGGGGTTTCATAAACAAACAATTCCCTCAGAAGCTCCCAAAGAGTCATTGGACAAAACCTTAGTCATTGTCTAAATATTATGAACCAGTGAAGTCAGGCTAATATTATAAAATTTGGTTCATTGAAGAAATAAAATATGAGGGGTATTAGATTTCAATGATATAATGATTTCATTGAATTTAGAAGGGAAACCTTTAAGACCCCTTATGTTCCAAGAAATGAACTTCATAGATGAATAGGTTTGTAATTTTGAGATCCCTCTCTTGTCTTGCTTAAAGAGACTATTTTTACCCTTCCCTTTGAATGTGGGTCTACAAAGATTTCCTTCTTGATCTATGATTAGTATCCATTTTTTTTCTTATTTGATTCCTTTCTAATTCCATTTGGCTCTAGGAAAGAAAGAACATCCAAGGAAGATTATCCAAGGGGGTTAATTCTCAAAGGGGATGATAATCCAAATCATCACCAAAAATTATTCTTGGTAGCTTACTATTGTCCAATTTATGTTTTCTTACTAGGTTTGTGTCATTCTAGGAAAAAATGGGAAATGTTTTAGCATGTAAAGAACCAATGTTACCAACCACTTGTTCTCTTTATTAAAGAGAAGAAGATTAGGGTTTTATTGGTAAATTATGTTTCCAAGATCTCATCATCTATGACCAATTCCTCATCATCTAGGATCTCCTTTATGTATAATGAACCAAAGTGATTTTTTAGATAAGGAAGGTGTAAAATTAGGAGCCTTGGAGTTGATTGTGTGTTTTTTTAGAGCCTAAAAATTTCTCTATGTTTGAGGCTTCCTTATTATTTTTAATAGTAGCTAGTTTTCAATCTTTAACTAAATTATAAAATTCATTGCATACCCTACATTTGAAATGGATCTTCTCATAATACACTTCTTATTCCCACAACCCTTCACCAAACTGTAGAGAAATATTTTTGGGTAGAGGGTTGTCAAAGTTTATATGAATATAAATTCTACAATAAACAATGCATTCAAATCATATAGAGCTATCTGTAGTCATCATGTAAGTCCTACGGTGTTTCCTATAACCATAAAAATAGAGGGGTTCCATAATTTATTAAGAAGACCAAAATACCTTACCCAAATTGGCCCAACATAAGGTAAATATTTTTCTACCTTAAAAATGGAATGCCATGGTTTTACCAATAATAAAATTCATACCATGGACCAAGGTCCTCCTTGTTAAATTTATTTCCTATCTTCTTCATTAAAATACACAACAAGGAAATATCCATTAGGGTAAACATAAATCTGATACTCACCTAAAGATAGCCATGATTTTGAAGCCTAAATTCTAAAATTCTGTAGGCTAGGCCTAAACCCCACAAATCAATAGATAAGAGCCCTTGTTTATAGATTATCAATGTTCTTATAAATTTAATCCAATTATATGTGGGCCATTGGAGAGACATCCTCCATTTTCATGCTTCCTAATTCAGTCTTCTAAGGATCTATCTTTGGCATGCCAAAGTCTCACAAGAAAACCCTTCCGTCCATTGGTAATTGTAAAATTTTGAGGATTATATAATACAAATTTAAAATTCAATCTTCAAGAACTTAGATCCATTCTTTATTTCAAATCAAATTTATGTCAAACTCTAATCATGGACGGCTCATATTCTATTCTCAATTGACTCAACAAAGGCATGTCATGAACACCTTTATTGTTTTATTATAAATATAAAATTCACAGATATATAATTGAAATTAATACATTAAAGGTAAAATCAAAGTGCCTTGTTCATTACAATATTTGTGTGAAAGTATCTATACAAATTCAATTTCATCTCAATTATGAAAACAAGAGGAAGATAGAGATAATTTACATAAGTTGAGAATATAATCTGAGGATAAATATGAAACACAATGACAAAATATTTCACACATAAAACTAAAATCCACATAGATGGTAAATTTAATGTACTTTTCATTATAACATATGTGTGAAGCGATGTAGATACATATTTTTATGAACAAAAGAATAGTGAAGAGGTGTCATAAATGAAATTAAATAACATTAAAATGAAAATAAATTTTCATTTTAATAGATATATAGTAATTGATACAAATTGACTATTATAATTAGAGGATATGTATAGAATAATTCAAAGGGAGCAGTGTGTATTTGATTTTTTCATATTTCCTTCATGTTATTTTTCCTGTTATGTATATCTTTGTATTGATCAACAAGTATGAGTAATGTGCATTTTTGTTTTCCTCTTAATTTTTTTAGCAATAATTATCCCTTATGGTCTTTATTAGTTTTTTTTTTGACATTTTATTTTATGATGTACTAAATGTTTTATTCAAAACAAAGCTTGCTTGATTAGCCCATAATAATCATGATATTACCATCCATCTACTTAGTAAAAATGCATTTATTATTCCACTATTAATAAGTCAATATTATTTTAAAACTACTAGGGGAAAAAAAATCATTAACATCCATATGAGTGATGTCCAAGATAGTGATAAGCCACATTGGTAGTTTCCATGATTTTTAAGTTTGCCATGAATTGGATGGTGAACATTAAGTTCGATGGGTGGATAGAGAGATACAAGTAGAATAAGCTATTGATATTGGTAGGCATGAGTAATTACCCTCTATGTCAAAAAAAAAAAAAAAAATGAGCCACTTTTATTAACATCTTTTTTATTTGTGGTTGATATTGGATCATCATTGTAATTTATTGGTGATAATTCCTTTTAAAAAATTGATCTTCTAATCTAACAACTTGTTATCCTTGTTACCCTAAAAGAGGGTCCCTTATCCCATCATTTAATACATTTAAGAAAACAATCCTTCAAATAAAATTAACATATTTTGATAGACGTTCACATGATATAGTTGTTTAACATCTATTTTCTTATCATCAACAAACTAACCCTAGTCACATTTCTTTCTTCATGGGGGATATACCTATCTATTTTTATCAGTAATCTCATGAGTTTACCACTTATGACTCTAATATTTGTGATATGGAGGAAGACATTGGTTGTAAATCATTATTTGGCAAGTGTGTGCATCTTTTCTTATCTATGGCTGATCTCGAGCATTGGGATTATTCAGTCGAGTCTTTCATTTTTGGGACTTAATTTTCTCTTATGGGCAGAGGTTTCTTTCAAATTACATTAAAGAGTGTTGGTAATTGTGTTTTTTTCCAGAGGTTCTAATCCTTGGTTCTTTGAAAATCATGGTTTTTCCTTTAGCCCATGGGATCTTCTTTTTGATATGGAAAAGGTAATGGTTTTTATTGCCCCAATATTACTAAGATTCTATAATCTTATCCTTAATTTGTATAATAAACATTAGCTATTTTTGTTAGCTAATTATGCTAGATCTTTTAGTAAATTGGAAGAGAACTATAGGGTAAGAAACTTAGCTAGAATTTGTGCCTTGATTGATTTATATAAGCTCCTTTTTCCCCTATTAACATAAAGTCCTCTCTAGGATCTTGGAAACACTTCATCAACTATGAAGGATTGCCTTTCAAATATTTTTCATTGTAATCAAGTGGGACACCAAGTGGTTTCTTGATCTTTTCTTAGCTCTTTTGGTCGTCAGTGGATTTAGGAGATTAAAGAGGGGCCTTATAGGGATGAATTCTATTGGCCTAACCTTGGATTATTTTATGCTAGTCATCTTAACTTTAATCCTCATCCTTATATATAAGGATGAGTTCATGCTAGCAAGATTATCTTAAATTTGGATGCCTTAGGTAATGAGGAGGAGCTAGGTGTGGATGCCTCTCTACATGAGGATCTAGCTTGAGAGAAAAATAATTTTGGTTTACTTTACATGCACTTTTATCCTCAAAAACATTTAACTGGTAAACTCAAGGTTAATTTTGAAACCTCGACAAAATATAAGGGACATAAATCTGAATTAGAGTGGTTGAGAATGGAAGCAAAAGAAATGTTTAAGGATGGATCTTTGAAACAAATTGAAAAGAGCCTCTTCAGGAAAAGGTTGATCCTTTCTTGTGGTTGAACTATTTCCTTTTATTTTTTTTATTATTGGGTGTTGTGACTTCTCTCAGGGGCTTTGTAGGTTTGTTGATATTTTCTAGCTGTTAGTTTCTTATTTTTCACTACAGAGTTGTTGCTTGTTTTCTATCTTCTTCTTGTTAGTTTATCTTCTCTAGTGCTCCTCTTTTGTATCCTTTTCCTTGAGTTTTGTTTCCTTTTATTGCTTTTATGGCACTTTTGATTATGGTTGATGGTCCTGTTGGAGGATCTGGACCTCCTGTTTGTGTCCTAGATTTGTTTATTAGCACTAGTCAAAAGCTAATCCTCTTTTAATTCATAGATTTGGCTCAAAAATGTTTACCAATAATAATAATAATAATAATAATAATAATAATAATAATAATAATAATAATAATAATAATAATAATAATAATAATGTCATATGCTTTTTATGAGAAGAGTGGGGAATGTGGACATACACCCTTATATTAAGGTTATCACTTTTGAAATTAAAACACAAAAAAAGAAATATCAAAGAATATAGAGCATTCTGAAGAACTTTTAAATCCTCAACAATGTTGAAGAATGTTAAATATGTGACAACAAAGTTAAATTTTGGATCTTTTTGTGGCGCAGTTTATAGCTCACTCCTCAACAAGGGGTGTGGGGGGCAATGTGTGCCGCCCCCCTCGCCCTCTACCTCCGACTATTGTCACTGCCTTGGTGGAGGGTTACCCTGAAGAAAAAAATCATGGAGTCAAACCCCTATTTCTAGGAAGATGAATTCCACCGAATTCTATTTTTAAGAAAGTCCTAATGGTATTTTTTCAATTTATTTTTAGAATGACGAATACTAATGGTGCTTTACCAATTAGACGTATTTATCTTTGTTGAGTTCGTATGTAATCTATTCATCTTAGAATTAATATAACTTGATATCTTACACCGTATATGTTTCCTTAACTTACTAAAGTTTTACCATATAAATCTCGTGTTTTGTTTCATGCATGTTGAATATTTTATCTATTTGATTATCTCTATTATTATATTCTATTATTTTCTACTGCTATAAAGTGAGTGATTTCCTAAGAAAGAAGGAAAAAAAAGCAAGTTCATTTTGATGACCGTCTGCAAAAATGGCAGACGAAATTTTCATTGTATTTCTGTTAAAAGCTTTGAAACCTTGTGAAGAATACTATTTTAATATTGTAAATGATCAGATTACAGATAAAAATCCATCGAAACCACATGGAACTTCCGAGAAACGGATAGTGTTTCCAGGGGAATCTAAATCGTGTCTATGCAGTCCACCCTCTCCCTTCACCCTTCACCTCCTACTCCCACTCTCACTCCCAAAAAAACTGTTTTGTTCTGGCGATAAAGTTGCACAATTCAAACCCTCCCTGTCAACTGCTCAGCACAAGCACATGTCAATGTTAAATACTCATCGACCTACTTAAATCGACTGAACTCCTTTCTCAAAATTTTAATTGTGAACTGAATGTTAAGTAATCATCCACCTACTTAAATCGACTGAACTCTTTTCACAACAGTCTGATTTTTATTGTGGACGGCTTGTAGATGGGGGAAAAAAAAAAAACAGGCTTGTGCGGTAGCAACTCTTTTTGCAACTTGGAGAGCTACACAGACAGATCTGGCGTAAAAGACCTAGTATTGATAAGCTAGTATTGATGCCACTCAACGCGAAGTACGGCCGGTCTCTGAATTGCTTTCCACACAGACCTTTCTAATAGTGGTAAGGTTATCACAGTTATAACTGTAGCACACAGAAATAAATATGGAAGGATATACAACGCCTTTAAAAACACAGTTAAAATAGTTCAAGCCTAACAATTAAAGCATCACTAAAAAGATGAAGATAGAATTCGGCAGCCTCAAACAAATATTAATATCCGTATACATAAACTTACGTGTTCCTTTCACAATCCAGACATTTTCTCAATACCTTTCAATCTTTTTAAAATATCGTTCAGAGAAAAACTAAGTGTGAACAATAATAGGAATATTAGATCTGCCCTCCTTGGGATGCCATGAGTAGATTGGAAAGTGGATGAATCGATCCAGGTAAACGAAACCTAAAAGCCATCATACTCATTTAAATTAGCAGACACAATCATATTCTGTTGCTTTTTCTCAATTTCCCTGAATCGATTCATTTGCTTCCTTACAACTTCATGGCTTCCCAACAGGACATACATTCATTCTACTCATGAAATGGTCAAATCTTAGGCAGGTATTTGTAATTTCATTTCATGATTCAATTCGAAGATTAGTAATGTTATAAGTTATGGGGTGACAATCTTTGTGGGTGAACTTTTATTTAGCTGTATGTTTGGTGGTTTTAGCAATGATAATATGCATGAACTTGTGGTTGAACTTTGGAGATTGCATATTAAGGCATCTGCACTTTGTTGTTCTCCATCAAATTAGAGATCCTCTCTGTTCTAACTTCTATTTCGTTCTTATTTGATAGTGATTTCTTGATTTGATTATGTGGGGGCAGTGGTCTTTCCCTGTCATTAATACAATACTTCGGGAATTTTTGTTAAAAGTGTCTTCAAACTTTCTTATATTGTATTTTGCAGTAATGATATGGTCTTATAAAATCTTTAGATTTATTAAATGGTTAGAAAATTAAACTGAAATAAGGAGTGACTCCTCTGGTCTCAATTTTTTTATTTTAAAAGGAATGGTTGAGATTGGCTTTAAAAATCCTTTTTCCTATATAATATTTGTAAATATTATTTTAAAAGAATTGTTGAGATTGATTTTAAAAATTCTTATCCTTATATAATATTTTTGGGGATTATTTTTAAAAATTCTTAATCTTATAATGTTTATACAATATTTAGAGATTATTTTAGGAAAATTCTAATTCTTCTACCATATTTTGAGAAATTATTTTACAAGAATGTTTGAGTTGGGTTTTAATTTTTTATTTTTATTTTTAAAAAAATCTTAATATTTATAAAGATTATTTTATTAACTAATCATAATTTTACTTTTATTTTTAATTTTGATTGGTAAAAAATAAATTAACAAGTTTAATTTATAGAATGTGAATAAGAACTCTTGAATTAAATATATATTGATGACTTTAATTTATTAATGAATCACAATTTTTATCTTTTATTTTTTTTATTTAATAAATTTAAATGTAAAAGTTAAATTAATAAGATTAATCTATACAACATGAATAATAATTCTTAATTAAATATATATTGCTGATTTTTTAGTTGTAATTTAATAATGTGGATGATGATAAACATGTGTAAGATAAAATTGAGGCAAATTAATTTAACAAAATAAAAAAAATTGTTCCCAAAAAATATGATTTTTTTTTTTTCAATTTAAAAATATTTCATTTATATGACCTATCAAAATATAAAAATAAATAAAATTTTTATTAAAGTTTTTTAAAATTTTTTATTGAATTATATTTTATTATCATTTTCGTTTATTCTATTGTCAATATCCATTTTAATTCATCACAATGTAAAAATATCATCATTTTTATTGTTGGAATCCTTGTCTTCATATTGAATTTTCAGTCCCATTACAATGTTTTATAAAAGAGGATATATAAAATTATATTCATTAATATATATGGAGGAATAAAATTAAGATTAATCTTTTACAAAAGAGGATATATAAAATTATATCCTTTATCTTTATATTGAATTTATTATAATCTTTTATAAAAGAGGATATATAAAATTATGTTCATTAGTATATATGGAGAAATAAAATTAAGATTAGAAGTTTATAATATCATTTCTATATTCCTATATTAGTAAAAATGAAAGTACTCAATTCAAGTTTTTAAGTTAATTTTTTAAAGATATTAGCTGATTCATAAAATTAGGAGAAAATTTAAATCATAATATTAAAAGTAAAAAGTAAGGATTCAAGTTAAAAGTAAATAATATTCATAGTCATTTTTTTAATTTTATAAATTATATATTCATTCAATTAAAGTATTTTAAAATAAATTTAGAAATCATTTTTACTAATAGAAATACTTATTTTAACCATATTTATTTTATTTTTAAAGTTCAAACTAAAAATAAACAAAATTAATTGTAATTAATTTCTAATTTTTATAATACTTTAATATCCTTCCATTAATGATTTTATTGTCGTTCTATTTTTAAAAAAAATTGGAACTTCAAAGTTATGATCTAAAATTTTCATTGTCATTATAAAAAAAATAATAGAACCAAAAAAAAAAAAACACCAAACAAGACCAACCAAAGAGACCAAACAAGAAATCATGTCGAGTCCCCAAAGGGACTTGACTTCGTCTATGGATTAGAAAATGTCTACCCAACACGAGACCTGAAGCACATAAGACACAAACAAGGAAGAAGAGAAAAAAGGCCTTACAACGTAGCTAATAGTAGCAAACTGAGCAGAACTAGAGAACCAAGAAAATTTGAGAACCGACAGGATTACAGAAGGAACCCTAGCCCTGACTATTGGGGAACCCTTTGTGCTTCACTAGCTTCCTATCAAAATCCAACAGATCTATGTCCTTATTAGTACAATGACTCAAATCCAATGGTATGGATTAAATTGGTGACAAAATACAATATTTTGTTTTGTCATGGGGAAGTGTGACTAATACTACACAAATAGATCTTCATACAAGAGGTGGTGACTACACAAATGGAGACTCTATCCAGTCTTGGTAGGCTCATCAACTCAACTCTATATAGAATGGGGAGTTCATTAGAAAAGCCTACATTTTATCTTAATTTTTAGCGTAGTCCAACAACTCTTGTTTGGTTCTAGTGAAGTCGGGATGACAATTTCAACTCTATTGAAATCCCCACATAAACCGCCTAAAGACAACTGGGAGTTCAAAAATCCCTTCCCTTGAACATGATTGCAAGTAGGGAAACCAATTGCCATTGTAGTTAAAACCTCATCTCTTATAGAGCTGACCTCCTTTGATTTGATCGAGTCAACTAGAGATTCCTCCTCATCAGGTTCTCCTCTTTCCACAATGAAACTGTAAGCAAAGGCATCCTTCCACCAAGTAGCATCATTCTTCTTATTGGCATTAAGGCATTCATTGGACCCATGGCCTATCTCAAAGCATCCCCTGCAATGGAACAACAGTTCCTCATAATCAAGTGGTTGCAACAAGGCACGGTTCTCCACCTTCAGCTCAATTTCCTCAGGAAGGTTTTTGGAAGTGTCAATAATCACAAGAATCCTAGCATAAATAGTATGAAAAAACAAAGAGGTAGGTCAGTCGATACGAGGAAACACACCAATGGAGTTCCCAATGGACCTGAGGTAAGGTTCTACCCAATATTACAGCGGAAGATGGGGAAGACGAACCCAAATGAATTTCACATTAAACGGTTGGAGAGGGTTAAGCAAAAGGTACCAGAGCTTAAAGCCCAGGGGACGAGGCCCAAAGCTCAACAAAACCTCTTTTATGGCCGCCCTATCTTTAAAAGAATCTAACTCCATTATAAAGAAACCTTTTGCGCATGGATAAATTTCTTACCTACCTTGCAAGAACGGCATCCAATTTTCAACAATCCAAGCATGAAGCTCAGAAAGATTTGGCCACAGGTTCACAAATCTACAAATTAATGCTCTTGAAGATAGGCATTTCTCAATTTCCAGCACGGCATCCTTTCAGCCCCTCCAAACACAAGAACCGGGTTGGAGCTAACAGGAATAAGAGGGTGCTGGGTCCCAAAAGTAGCTTCAGCAAAAGAGCGAGCTCTATTCGGGGACATGGTCCTCTTTTTTTACTTTCTCCTGACAGAGATGGCTCTAAAAAATCCAAAGAATTCTTAGAGTGTGAGGCGAAGGGGAAACACTCCTTCGAGGCCTCCGGCCTAGGTAAAATCTTATTTCGAACCCCTTCTTTAGACAGATCCGTTGGAGCAAATTGCGCAACCCTGTCAGGTGGAATTTTTTGCAGCACACATGTCGTCTTCTGACCCAACAAAGACTTCAACGCCATCTTGACCCTTGGCATGGCCGGATTTGGAAGCAGGGTAGAGAACACAGAATTAATCCGTACATTGTAATTTCAAATTCGCCGACGGCGGGAGGAGGAGTGGAGAAGAACAGTTGGAAGCAGGGGTTAAATTTGACGGTCACCCTGGCCCGTCAAGAAATTTTTTTGTGATGGTTTTTAAGATAATGTCACCTTTCACGTAACATTCATTTATCATTTTTGACTTTCATAATTTTATATAGAAATTAATTAAACTTATTGTTTATGTGATGGGGAAACCTGAACAACTCTCCAAATAGATATTTCTCAATATTTCTCAAGCGTATTGTAATTTGCCTAAATAGATGGAAAATGAAGTTTTTATGATCAAAACTAGTATCGTAATTTGCAACTACAAAAACATGATTTAACTAAAGTGGCAAATTGGCAATAATGATTCTCAGAGCAGAATGAAAGCCAATGCTAAGCAATACGAAAAAATAAACTATGAGATGAAAAACCAAGTTTAGATACTTACATAAAAATCCAATGCAATTTTCAAATGGGTATTGGAGTCTGGCCCCTGGAATACTTTTGCGGTGTTGTTAGCGTGTCACTGCTAGTCTACTACCCTATTTTGCCGCGGCCCATATATTCTCAGTTTCTCACTGTCAAGTGTCAAATGCTGTCATGCAGGCTGCAGGCTGCAATTAGAATTTGCAGGGAATTTAGAATTTGGAATGGAAATTATGGAATGACCAGTGGAAAAGAGTCAGTCAAAGACCAACCCTCTTCAACTACCATGGCAATTCATCAATGCTCATTGCTGAGGTGGAGATTTAATAAATATTTAGCGTAGGGTATGAATTTATGAGGCATACCATACATGATGCTAAGAATAGTTAAAAGGGCACCTACGTGTCACGAGATCGGCCATTCATTGACCGTCACCGTTGAAATAGCTATCCGACAGAGATCGAAATATCTGAAGCTGCACTATGATTGGATCTGTCTTCCACTAGCATGATGCGGACTCAATACATTCTGTCTATATAGCATGGCATTCATCAAGACCAACCGACTTCGACTTAGAACACTAATCCAGGCTTAGACATGGTAGGTTCGGTAATTTTTCTTTTAGGTCTAGAGGTTGCTATAATAAACAAGAAGATATAACCATATCATGAATTTCCCAAATATGAATAAACTCTGATTGCCTTCATTGATTCTTTCTTCGCAGGTTTAAGTTTCAACTATAATGGCAATAATAAAATTGGTCACATTATCCGTTAATTTCATTTGTGAAGAGAACTCATTTAAAAATGGTACTGAGTTCCCTGGATCGGGTGCAGATATTAATGATATCATGGTGAAGGAAATTTGGGTTTGCAACCATCCAGAACTTCCTAATGCATCTTCCATTTCTTTGCCTGCATTTTCTATTTTGCCTGCCCCATGTGTTTATTCCCTTACTATCCTTCCTTTCTGCGTGTTCCCTCCCTTTTTCTTATGTTTCATTTCTACCATACTTTGTTGTTGCTTGATCTCTTTCCCATTGTGTTCCTTATCTTCTGCATTCTACTCTCTCCCCCTTGCTCAACGCATCTTCCCTATGTATTTTCTATGAACCTCCTACCATTTACTTCTCCCTACGTCCTTGCCATCTATCTCTGTGTCCTGGCTTCTTCACCACACCACACAAGTTCAGAGTGCCTACGAGGCTATGACCTACCAACTCCAAGAGGCGAAGCAAGCAATGCTACAACGTAAGCAAAGTCAAATTAGTATTAACGATGTGACCTACTGGCTGCTAGCTCTATCACTATGTCAAGACGCAAATGCCTAGAGGCTGGAGCCCGCATACTATGGTGTCGTCGGGCCAGAGCGGTGGAGAGATAGACGGAGAGTCAAACTCGGGGAGTCAAGAGTCAGGAATTGGGATTCAGGAGCCAGAGGGCTGGAGGCTAGACTGGGACGCCCTTATATAAAATTAGAACAGGTGTTTTTTAAAAGTGAACGTCAAAATGACATTTAAAAAAAAAATCCCCGTCCTTCATTACGGTTTTAAAAAAATATTGGAAGTATATTACATTAAATTGGTAAAAAATGTTTAAACGGGAGTCAAATTTAACCCCTGGTTGGAAGCCATTTTCCTTTTATAATGTATTTTGTTTTTTTATTTAAATTGGGAACTTCATTTTTTATATTCTAAATGTTTAATTATGAATTTACATTGCCCCAAATACAACTTACCTTAATAAAAAATGTGATATTATCTATTACATTTATGTTAATGTTGTACGTCAAAAAATAATTTTATATTTGATCAAAAGTTTGTAGTTTTATAATATATGTAATTTGAATTCTAGGATTCACATTTATATATAATATGTATTTTAAAAATTAATTTTCAAAACTTTTCATTTTATAATTTTATATTTATTTTTAAGGTTTTAAATAAATTTGTATTTATTAATGATTTTTTTTAATATTTTAATTTTAAAATTAATTGTAACTAAATTTTATATTTAAGTATTTGTAAGATTTAATTTTTTTAAAAATAAAAAATAAGTTTATAATTATTAATTTTTTTCAAAAAATATTATCTTCTTTCAATAATTCATCATTTTGTAATAAAAGAAAGATAATCATATCAACCATATTAATATCATATACCAACACTTCTATTGACATTATTCTAATTTACTAATATAGACCCAAAAAAATAGTGGAATAGAAGAAACCTTGTTTCATCTAAATGTTTTAGTCTATATCAATTGACTATTTATTGTTACATTTTATTTTAAGTTTTTTTCCTAAAATCAATTAAAAAATTATTAAATTTAAAAAAGATAGCAATTTGTTTTAATATTTTACATTTTTTTAAAATAAAAATAATAAAAATAATTTAAAATCAATAAAACAACAATCATTTCATTTTATCTTTCCAATTCAAAATAATTATTCTAAGAGTGAAAAACTTATCAACAATAATATTTTAATTTCTAATACCATATTATCTTTTAACTTTTTTATTGTTTAAATTAAGGTAAATCTTATATTTGATTCGGGGGGATATCAATTCGGACATATTACAAAGTATGGGTCTTTCTTTAGGAAACGGTTGATCAGGTTAAACAAAAAGTTCCATAACAAAAGTTCCCATAGGCGAACCGGGTCTCCTCTTATCTGGAAAAAACTAATCAGGAGTACAACGAAAACCTAGTCGAATGAAGAAACCACTAATTTTGAATGGTTTAGGAACCAACAGAGTAAGAGCAAATACTGGGTTTGACTAATGTGGCAACCTACTGGTTTTGGCTAGACCAGAAACTAACTTGGGCTTTAATGAAGACTAGGTCTCAAGATGCCCTCAAAGTCCCCAAGATGAATTTAATTGGATCAAAAATTAGTAGCACACAAAAAGAGGTCCAGGACTCCTTTCCAAAGGCAAAGCAAACCACCGATTTTGGTTGGATTTGGAACCAACAGAGGAAGAACAAATACCCACATTTGAATGGTACAACAACCAGCGAATTTTCGCTGGACTAGAATCCAGTATGGGTTAGAATGAGGCCCAAGTCTCAAGATACCATCAGGGTTCCCAAGAGACCCATGAAACGATTTTTGCTAGATCGAAAACCACTAAAAATCTCGATCTCTAGCTACATTAACAAATAGTCTCAATTTTAATTGGATCGAAAACCAACCTAAACCCAAATAAAAGTCCATGTCTCCATATCCAAAGAAGGTTTCATAACATCAACATAATTCATTAAAAAACGAACAAAACAAAAACCAGCAAAATTAATCCCTGACAACTCTGTAAATGAGACGAAAGTCCCAACAGACTAAACATCCCAAAAATTCTAAATATTTCTAGAAATGGGACCAGGGTCACCAAAAGAACCTTCCAAGAGGAGCCGATCAATACTAACCACAAGGGTATAAGGCAGGCCCCTAAACTCATCCCCACGGGATGGTTCAGAAAAGAAAAGCAGAACATTTCAACCCAGTAAGGCAAAGACCAACATACCCATGACTAGGCAAAACTTTGAGTGATTCCAAGATCCCAAACAGGATTTAACGTGCCAGAAATTATGATCATCTTTGCCAAGTTTTCAACGTTTAACAAGGGGAGAGACAGACAGTTGTGGTTCTGGGTCTCTCTTCTCGTCATATCCCACTTCTGGACTATAACATATTCCCCTTTCCGAGCTCTCAAATCAGATCGAAAACTTCCTTAACATGCCTTTCAACCAGGGGAAACCCCTCATTTTTTATTGTTGTCTTCAAGCCAATAACTAATTTTACTTGAAACATGTACATATTACATATTTAAAACTGTAAAATATGGGTATCTTTTGAATATTCCGCACTTGGCTACGATTGCACCTCCTTGTTAACCTCCCAACTAAAAAATAAAAAATAAAAAATAAAAATAATAAATAAATAAATTACTCGACGTGAAATTAAGATTTTCCAAAAAAAAAAAAAATTGTATGGCTAAAAACATTTGTTGCAATGGATGTCCCTATTGCGCTTTTGGTATTCTCTGCAAAAAGGTTTGAATTTTAAGTCTAAAAAGATTTCAAATTTTAAGCAATTGGAAGTAAATCACCCAACATTATTTTTATATACAATCTTTTCACGGAAACACGTTTGAAAAAAAAAGGCAAAAGGTTTTTTAATATATATATTTTTGGTACTTTTTTTATTAGAAGTCTTGTATTTTAAGAAACAAAAGAATCTGAAGACACAATCCATTAAACTTCTCATAGTTTTTCATCTTTATTGAGTAAGTTACAAATATAGAATAGTAATCTTCGGATATTCATTATTATATATATATATATATATATATATATATATATATATTTCTTTTCTTCTTCTTCTTTTTTTTCTTTCTTTTCTTCTTTTTTTTTTTTTTTTCATTCGGGATTATGATGTAGAAAAAATAGGTCAACCTTCCAGAGGCCATTGCTTTTGGCTCATAACTTCGTTTGAACTCTTCCATATGTTAAAATGACTGTATTGAAAATTTTGATTCTAATCTAATTTGATTTTGATATTTTTTGGAGGTTAAACATGATCATATGAGGGTCTAAAATTAAGGTTTAATGATTTTTTCAAGAATTTTCTATTTTTAGAACTGAAAGTCAACTTCAGTTGAATTTCATTCCATAGGCTAATTTTAGTATTTAGGTTATTTTGAGAAATTTTTAGAGTCATGTGTGCTTACATGCAAAACTTACTATAAATAGTGGTTGTTAAAAATAGACTTCTTTTTAGATTTTAATTTTTTTTTTCGAATTTTTCATGTAGACTCTAATTTCTGAGTTTAGGCTTATTTTAATCATGGTTTGGATTTGTAGTTTTTTCAAGCAATCAATACGAATAAATTTTGAGTATTATTTCAAGATCTTCACCTATTGGTAATTTTCTTATTCTTGTTAGTTTTTAGATTCATTATTTGGTATCAGAGCAAGTTCAAATCTTGAAGGAGTAAAGAATGGTGTGAAGATGATGAGGTGTTGAATAGATGAACCAGACTATACAAGAGTTACAGAGGTAAGTTAAATAATTAACAAATGTTATCACCAATCAATAAAGAAGACAAGGTGGTGATGAAGAAGACACAAATCGTAAGGAGAAAATTCAACAAGAAGAACAACAAGAGCAACCACCATTGATGGAAGAGAGGATGGTTTGGGGTTTACAAGGAAGGAATGAAGGAATAAAGATCGAATTTCTAGATTGTGGAGGTAGTTCAAAACCAGAGGAGTTGATAGATTAGATGAATAGTATGGAGAAGTTCTTCAAATAGAAGACTACGAGAGAAGACAAGAAGGTAAACTTTACATGCACAAAGTTGAAAAGCCATGTAGTGATTTGGTGACATCACCTGCAGAAAAAGAGAGAGAAAAGTTAAAGAGAAGATTAATTCATGGAAAAAGATGGAGAAGAAGCTGAGGGAGAAATTTTTTCCTGTAGGTTATGCACAAACCTTATATAGAAGATTTTAGAATTTGAGACAAAAAGATCACAGTATACAAGAGTATATAGATGAATTTTATTTACTTTCCATACGAGTGGAACATGATAAAACATAAGAGCAAATCACTGCAAGGTATGTAAATGGTTTAATATTTTCTATTCAAGATGAATTAAACATGTATAAAATACTTAATATGAAGGAGGCTTATCAATTAGCTTTGAAGGTAGAAGAAAAATAAAATAGATAAAATTTCAGAAGGACATCTATTGGTCCAAGAAGAGGTGGATCCCCTCCAATAAGATGAGGTGGGTTTAATATCACTAGAGGTGGCTTTAATACCAGTAAAGGTGAATTGTCATGTGGTGTAGAAAGGCAAGATGATAATAGGCAAGGGTTTCAATACTAACAAAGAGAAAGAGGATTCTAAAAAGGACAAGGTTACGGTGGTGCTAGAGGATGGTTTATGAATCAACACAGATCTTATGTCTATTATAGATGTGGAGAATAAGGGACAGAGCATTTGAGTGTTCAAACTATCATGATCAATAAAAAAAGGCAAGAAGATTAACCAAGAGTAGATCTATTTGAGGTTGAAATAGAAGAGCAAAATTTTGAAGTTATATTAGTAGACGTTAGAGAGAATCTCATGATGAAAACAATCATGATCACTCCAAGGAAGGAACAAGTGCAAAATAAATAAGGTGGTGATGCATGATTGTGATTAAATATTTTTTGAACAAGATGTACTTCAGGTGAAAAGATATGCAAAATAATTATAGATGATGGTAGTTATGAAAATATGGTTTCTAAATAAATGATTGAGAAACTAAATCTGTAATGTGAAAACATCATAACCCTTATCGGATTTCATAGTTTAAGGAAGAGAATGAAGTTACAGTAGATAAAAGGTGCTTAATCAAATTTTTTATAGGATAAACATATAATGATGAAATATGGTGTGATGTTATTCTGATAGATGCATGTCATATGTTACTAGGGAGGATGTGGCAATTTGAGAGGAAAGTAGTTCATGATGGAGCAAAGAACACACTTTTTGAAATAGTGGTACATAGGTAGTTTTGTTACCTCTTAAAGAGGAAGAGAAGATAAAAAGCATGCTCTATACTAAATAATTTATCCAAGATATGAAGGAAGTAGGTTGTTGTTATGCACTAGTAGAAAAGAATGAAGAAACAAAAATGGTGCCAATACCAATAAAAGTAACAAGAGTGTTGAAAAAATATGCATATATTATCCCTGTTGTGTTACTAGATGATTTACCATTGAAGAGAGATATTCAACATCATATTAATTTAATTTTAGGATCAACTCTACCTAATCAAGTAGTTTATAAGATGAGTCCAATATAACATATAAAATTAAATAAATAAGTTACTGAATTGGCAAAGAAGAAAGTGATAAGGAAGAGTATGAGTCCATGTGCAACACCAGTGTTACTAACTCTAAATAAATATAGAGAATGGAGAATGTGTATGGATAGTAGAGAAATTAATAAAATTATAATAAATTATAGATTTATTATATCTCATTTAGATGATATGATGGATGTGCTTGTAGGAGCAAAATATTTTACCAAGATTGATATAAGGAGTGGCTATTATCATATTTGAATTTATGAAGGAGATGAGTGGGAAAATGCATTCAAAACTAAGGATAACTTATATGAGTGGATGGTGATACCATTCGGATTATCTAATACACCTAACACATTTATGAAGGTGATGAATACAGTGCTATGAGAATATATTGCCAAGTTTGTGGTTGTTTATTTTGATGATATTTTGATATTCAGTAAGACTAAATAAGAACACTTACAACATTTGAGAATGGTAATAGATTTGCTAAAAAAGAAGTTGTATGAAAATATGAAAAAGTACAGGTTTATGAAGAATAATTTGGTATTTTTGAGATTTATAGTTTCAACAGATGGTGTGAAAATAGATGAAAAAAATAAAGGAAATTGTTGAGTGGTCTATTCCTAAAAACATTATAGAGGTAAGAAGTTTCCATGGTTTAAAAACTTTTTACAAAAAGTTTATTAAAGAAAGTTTTGAAATTTTAAAGAAGAAGATTACAAAAAGACCAATTTTAACATTACTAGATTTTAACAAAGTGTTTGACATTGATTGTGATGCTTTATTTGTGAGAATTGGTATTGTGTTGAGTCAAGAAGAAAACCCAATAGCATATTTTACTTAGAAATTGAATGAGGTAAGGAAAAAATATTCTACTTATGATGTTGAATTTTATGCAATTGTACAACCATTAAGACATTGGAGGCATTACCTGGTGCCTAAGGAATTTATCTTATTTATAGATCATGAGGCTTTGAAGTATGTGAATACACAAAAGAAGTTGAATAGTAGGCATGTAAAGTGAGTTTCTTTCTTGTAGGGGTATACTTTTGTGTTGACGCATAAAGCAATAAATCATAATCGAGTAGCTCATGTATTGAGCATGAGGGTAGCTTTATTAACTACTATGAGTGATGTAGGTGGATTTGATGTTATTAAAGAATTATATGACACTGATCCATATTTTAGTAAGGTAGTTGAGTAGTGTAAGAATCCACTAACAGGTGGGAAATATGCTATTCATGATGAGTATCTTATACAAGAAGGTTATATTTTTAAAGAGAAATAATTATGTATTCTAGTTGGGTCTCTATGAGACAATATAATAAAAAAACTACATAGTGGTGGTTTGGATGGACACTTTAGTAAGACAAAGACACTAGCTTTGGTGGAAGAAAAGTATTTTTGGCCAAACATGAAGAGAGATGTGATAAAATGTGTTTCAAGGTGAAGAATATGTCAAGTGGCTAAAGGACATGTACAAAATCCTGGATTATACATGCCATTTTCAGTTTCAAGAAGACCATAGATAAATTTGAGCATGGACTTCGTGTTGGGATTGTCAAACACACAAAGAGGTAATGATTCAATTTTTGTTGTTGTAGATAGATTTTCTAAAATAGTTTATTTCATTTCATGTAAGAAAACCAATGATGTCACTAGTGTTGCAAAATTATTTTTTTATGGATATTATGATATTGCATGGTGTTCGAAAACTATTATTTCAGATAGGGACATGACTTTTTTATGTCATTTGTAGAGGACTTTATAGAAGAAGATGGGTACTAAACTAAAATTTAGTAGTGAATATCACCCACAAATAGATGGATAGACAGAAGTTGTGAATATGAGCTTAAATTTTTTATTGAGATGCATAGCAGGAGAGAAGCCAAAGCAATGGGACTTGGCTTTACCACAAGCTAAGTTTATATATAATAGTTCAATGAATAGATCAATAGGAAATTATTTATGAGAGAAATCTTATGGGTATTTTAGACTTGGTATAATTAATAATAATAGATTGAATTAGTAATGATGTAGAAGCCTTTGCATAGCATATGCAACAGTTGCAAGGAGTAAGAAGAAAGTTGTAGGAAAGTAATGAGAAATATAAAGTAGCAACAGATGTTAAAGTAAGATCTAAGGTATTTGAAGAATGAGAGTTGGTAATGGTTTACTTAAGCAAAGAAATATTTCTTAAAGGCACATATAATAAATTGAATATAAGAAAATTGGGCCATTCAAAATTGTGAAAAAATCAATGATATTGCATATGAGGTGAGTTTACCATAGAATTTTGATATATCTCCAGTATTTAGTGTTTCATATTTATATGAATTGTATAGAGAAGATGGTTAATGTGACGAAGATGAAGAAGTAAATTGGGATCAACAAGTTCCAAAGAAGAAGAAAGAAAAAACAGTGTAGGTTTGAATATGAAGACATTGAGCACAAGGCAAGGGAGTTATAATAGGTATTTGGTGTAGTGGAAAGGATTGCAGTAAGAAGACAAAACTTAGATTACACAATGGGAATTGAAGAAGATTGATAAGAAAAAATGATAATAGTATAATTAGGACAATTCACATGAGCTGAATTGTTTTCAATCAAAGGAGAATGATGTAGAAAAAATAGGCCAACCTTCCAGAGGGTATAACTTTTAACTTGCGAATTTGTTTGAGCTCTTCCATGCACCAAAATGATCAGATTGAAAAGTTTGATTCTATCCTAAGTTGCTCTAATTTTTTAGATTTGATTTTGATTTTTTGTAGAGGTCAAACATGATCATCTAAGGGTTCAAAAATTAACGTTTAATGATTATTTTCGAAATTTTCTATTTTAAAAAAATGTATATTTTTAGAACCAAAAGTCAACTTCAATTGAATTTGGTTCCATAGGCTAATATTAGTATTCAAGTTATTTTGTTAAAATTTTAAAGTCACGCGTGCTTTCATGCAAATCTTACTATAAATAGCAGCTGCTAGAAATAGATTTTTTTTCTAGATTTTAGTTTTTTTCAAATTTTGCATATAGACCCTAATTTTTGAGTTTAGTTTTATTTAAGCATGGTTTGAGTTTGTAATTTTTTCAAGCAATTAATACAAATAAATTCTAAATACTTTTTCAAGATCTTGACCTATTGGTAATTTTCTTGTTAGCTTTTGGGACCATTAGATTGATAAAATTATCTCATCTTTTAGGAGGATACTATTAATTATTGTTAATAGATATAGTTTTAAAGTTGTATGGATGAAAGATGTCATGTGTGTGTGTGTGTGTGTGTGTGTGTGAATGCTATCTTTGAGTGAAGAGTTACATAAATGATTTAGGTGATTGAATTGTGGGTTATTTATATATATATATATATATATATATATATATATATATATATATATATATATATATATATATATATATATATATAATATCCCATTTTTTTATTATGTTTACGTGTTTTTCATTTTTTATTTGGAAAAAATAATATATTAAAATAATTTAAATACAAATAATTATTGCTATTTCTATACTTCTCATCTCATTTCAGATATACTATCATCTTATATTTATAAAATATTATATAGTTTATTTATATTGATAAGAAATGTTCCCTATCGAGGGTGAACACCTGCAAATATTTTTAGCATTAACATTTTTAATGAGCTTTAAAATATAGTATACAATAGTATTCAAAACAAGTGCACATCAAAATAAAAAATATATTTTTCAAGTATTTGTTTGAAGCATATATTTATTTTGTTCATTTAATATTTTAATGATAAAATATATTTAAATAAAATTTAGTTTTCAATAATTTTTTAAAATAGTTTAAAATGTAAATAGACCAAATATTCTTCGTAATACCATGAAAATTCTACCTTTATGGTTTGTATGGCATGAAAATCTAATAAAATTATATTTATTTAATAATAAAAAATAAAAATAAGTACTTATTTATTTAAAATGAAAAATATTCATTCACATAGATAAAGTAGGTTTTGATGTAATAAATGATATAACTCTAATAAATTTCACATTTAATGGTGTTTCTTATTATTATATAAATTTCATTGAAATATTGCAACTAAGATATAAATTAAGCATAGAAAAATATGATGGTCTCTCTTATTATTATCACACGTTATAACATTTCAAACATAGGTAGAGGTAGAGGCACATAAAAATAGTTATAAGAGGTTGAAGTTTTCATCACTATAGTATAGGTGGCAGATGTAAGATAAAAATATTGATACAAATGTGGAAAGGTTGAAAATTGTGCTGCCAAATATCATTTTTTAATTTTGTCGAGAATATTTTAAGCACAGTTATGCTAGTTATGTATAATATGATGAGTATGATGATGATATTCTAGTTATGTAAAATATGATGAGTATTATGATGTTGATGATAATTAAATTTATAATGATGATAATAATTTAATATTTTTTTATTATGGTAATTATGAATTTAATTATAATATAGCAGAAGAAAAATTAATGGCATATGCATAAAATTATAGTAGATAAATTGGATAATTGAAATATACGTGATTATAAGAGAAAAAAGACATGAAACTCAGAAATGATCTTTTGTAAGTATCAATTTTTTTTTTAAAAAAACTCAAATAAATGTGTATACAAAACTCCTTATAGAGTAATTGGTATTGGAATTATTAACGTAAAACTTTTTATTGACACCTAAAGTGTGATTTTTGATGTAGGGTATATTACCACTTTGTTAAATATTTTTAAAATTTTTTGTTAACCATAAAAAAACTAAGTTATCGAATCATGTGACAAGATTCTCTATAAATTAATTGGTATTAGAAGTATTAGAATTGTTAAGATAAAAATTCTTAACAAATACTTAAATTGTAATTTTTGATGTAAGGTATATTATTATTTTTTAAAATTTTTTTTAGTCTTTGGTAATCATAAGGAAAGAAAGTTATCAAATTGTGCTTTAAAGTTATTTGGTGAAGTATATTTTTTCTATGGTGAAGTATATTTTCTCTAAGAATAGATATAAAATTCATTAAACAAGATATGAGGATGATAATTTGATCAATAATTTTAAAAAAACCAAACTATGAAAAGAAAAACATGTAAAGGTTTTATAAATGAACATTGTAGATCTTCAAAAGTTGTGGCATCTAATATGGTTTGAAATATTCAATGTAAAAAAATATCTATTTCAAGAATAGAGAAACAACTTTACATTGGATGGAGTGACACATTTTTAAGTTTGGCATGCGTATAAACCAAAGATAAAATTTGACATTCGTTATTCAAATGAGAAGAAGGGATATATAAATTGAAGAATGTTGGTTGAAATTAATAATTCATAATCAATATAGATATCATTCTTATAAATGAAATAGTATCGATGATTATAAACTTGATTCGAATTGTATGGATCATAACAGTTTTAATTGTTTCAATTAAATGACGAGTATGTTTCATCTCAATCTAATATAATTGAAGAGATTAGGGATAACTCATATGTACAATAGATTGTTAAGGTCCCTCATATTCCAAAGTGGGTGAAAATATATATTACTTCACTTAAATTTGATTGAAGAATCATAAGATTTCCAAGGGTAAATTAAAAGAAGAAGAAGCTGTATTTTTTTACATCGATGCTTGTGAACCAAAAATTTTTTATGAAGAAATTAAAAAAAAATGGGGAGATGTTATGAGGAATGCTTATCAATATATCTAGAAGAAAATACGTGGAATTTTCTATATAGTACACTTAAAGTAAAACCCATTAAGATAAATTTGGTTAGGATGAAGTATTAAGATAATTGATCAACATACAAGTAAAGTAATATTGTCAGGCAAAGTGGCATGCTAATTAAATATATTTCATAGATGATGATAATTATTTTGCATATATAACCAAGTTTTATACAAAGAGAATGGGGAAGGGTTTTAGCTCTTATAGCAGAAAATAGTTTAAAAGTATATCAATAAAATGCAAAACTTACTTTTTATTAATGATTATTAAAAGTTTTTTATATATTATAATGATAAAGATTTGAAAAATGAGTTCAAATTATTAATAAAATATATAATTATACATATTAATTAAATAAATATAGTAAATTAACTTTTTGAATAAATATAATTAGTTGTCACATATTTAAACATAGAATAAAAATAAGAATACATTTAATGTTTGGTCATCTCTAAATAAGTTAGTTATATGTGCTACATAAAATAATCAATAAAAAAAGGGAAAAGTCCTATACATAAATATATACATGGATATATATTTGTTATAATATTTTTTAAAAATCATTTAAGTAATACAATTATATATGTTATGATTTTAGGCTCTGAGGGTTAACTTCTTACCCATTTGGCCTCTTTATTGACAGCTTACTTATGTTTCTGAGATCTATACAGTGGTCGAAGATTTTTTCCGATTTTGAGCTTTTATATATATATATATATATATATATATATATCAGATGTTGCTGCCTTATCCCTGATTTTTGAACATTTGAAAAGTCATATTTTTTATCCATGAATCTTAGACATTATTTGTTTTAAAACGAGTTTGAGTTTTAATGATCTTTGTAATGGTAGATTCAGAGCATTTTGTTTCTATAAAAGGACAATAGTTTTTAACTTTTCTATTAAAATTTACGTGTACTAAAGTATTATTTATAAACGGCTAACTATTTTTTATTAAAGGTTATTTTTTATGTATAATAAAAATCTTGGGGAAGGGAAGGTTATTATGATTATTTCATTTTCTTGCATTAATGGTCAACACTAAGTCCATTGAACATAACACCGTAAAACTGTCGTTACCATTGTAATGATTGTGCGATAAGTTGATAGAAACATTTCCAATTTTCATCCAGGAATATATTTTTTTTAATAAATGCACATAAATTTGATGAAGTAATGGACTTTAATAGTGTGAAAATTTTAATTAATTTTTTTTTTTCCAAATAATTAAATGAGAGACATTCAAATTTACACAAGATAAATTTTAGGAAATATTTGAAAATATTAATGAATTTTTAAATTTAAAACTAAGGGAATTTTTACTCCCTTATACCTAATGATTTCCATTGGTATTTCCATTATAATGAAGACTTTGCTGCTAAGTTAATGTTTATTGTCTCACAATTGAAACCCTGTGGTAAGTCTAAAAATGATGAAAAGTGTGTTGTATTTTCTTCCTCTAAACTAAAGGGTATGTTTAAAGTCTTATCTTCTACTTTATATTCCTCCATTGATACCTTGGATTATTATTTTAAGATGCTTGCTTTTGAGACGTCTTGCAAATGTCTCATTAGGGAACAATCTAAACTTGTTCAACTATATATTATTCCTAGATCAAAGCCAAATCACCTAAAGGTAAAAGATAAGCCAAATTCAAAATCAAAGCCAAATACGTAATCCACCTAGTATTACTCTAGGTCTAATAGATCTATCAAGCATCCTTATTTTAAGTCAAACGATCCTCCCTCTATGTCTAATAGGAAGTCTAGTGAGACTTATACATTTTATGGTAGGCAAGTTCATCCCAATTTTTAGTGTTAAAAGATAATGGTCACATTGTAGGAAGTATTGAAACAACACAAGATCACTCTCTCTTCTCCTTAAGGGAAAATAATAGCTTGGGAATTGATTATCGATAGATAACTAGATATTTAATTTTTTTTTTCTCATCGTATGAAACATTAACAATTATCTTATAACTTCTCATAATTATAGTAGCATGTCATGTATTCTAGATGGGAAATATTTATAAATTGATGTTTTGTGTTTAGTCATAATTGAGTTGTATAATGGATTCATGAACAATTTTATTCTTAATCTTAAAATTTATAATAATATACTTTCCATCTATTAGATTCAAAATTTTGATATTGGGAAAATTATGAAATTTTCAGCACATAATGTTGTGATATGAGAATTACAAAATGTAGAGGAAATGATTGTTTCAGGTTGATATTGACCACGGTTCATGATTTTATGTATTTGATAGTTTTAATTCTTATTTAGGATCATCCCATGTGTTTTTCATACTGATTCTTTGAGCAAACTAGGCCATGGGAACTTCAACTACTGTTATTTATAGAAGTTGAGTTCACAAAAATTGGTGTCTGGTATTTTTATGGTGTCTAGTCTTGATGGTTTTTTACAAGGTTGTGTTATTGGAAAACATCATCAAGATCATATTCCCAAAGGAAAGGCTAAGAGAGTTATTGTTATCCTTGAGCTGGTACATAGCAACTTCATTAATTTTCAACTCCTATTTTAGGGGTTAAGTATGTATTCACATTTATATATGACTTCTTACATTGCTCATTGGTGTTATTTATAAAATTCAAAAGTGAAGTCTTTAAAAATTTCCAGAACTTGAAGGAATTATTTTAGAAGCAATCTTTTATTTTAATCAAGAAGATATTATAAGATTATAAGGGTATTATGTGTCTAGGGCACTTCAATATTTTTTTACTAAGCATGGAATTCAACACCAATACTTTTTACACTTTACCCCTCATAAAAATGGTGTTGAGTGGTTGAAAAAGACATTGAGATAAATTACCAATTTTATGGTTTAGTCCAAAAACAAAGAACATGTATTTTGGGCTAAGGTAATGCATTTTTCCTAATTACATTAAGAATCATGTGCCCCACAAGGTAGTGCAAGATATGAATTCTAACGAATCTTGGTCCTATGTCAATATTGATGTCTCTTCATTCAGAGTATTTGGTAGTGAATATTTTGTGTCTATTCTTGATCATAAATATAAATCAATAGTGAAGAAGAGTCATCGACTCAATTTAAGTGACTATTATGAGGATGTGAAGGCTTATCATTTATTTTACCTAATCACTCATAATGTTTTATTTCAATGGGATGTCCAATTTGATAAACACTTCACTACGAATACTTTTCAACATCTCTTCCTTTACTCACTCCTCCTCTTTTATTAGTTGAGGATTATATACTCCTTGATAACAATAAGTACTTATTTTTTTATCTTGCACCACCAACTCCCTCTACATAGTTTATGCCTATGTGGATTTGAACAAATGGAATGTGATTTAACCTTTTAAGTTTTTACAATGAAAATCTTATGTTCGGTTAAAGGGCCTATGATGTCTAATTCAGTTAAATAAATATGCAATAATCAAGTATTAATTTGTTATGACCTTTGACTTATTTTGAATTTCTAATAATAGTAGTAAATAGGGATAAATAGACACATAGTTGAAAACTTACTGTTGCGGATGATCTAGGTTATAAAATTTAAGATCTGGGTAGTAGTCTGTGTCATCAACATGATTCTGATATTTATTTATTCATTGGATATTAACATCTAGTTTAGACAGTAGCACCATCTATGTGCAGTGTCTTCAATTTAATGCTAATGTCCCATTCATAGGACTATTCATATTTTTAGGGAGCACCTTCACTTGTGTCTATATGTTCTTTCTTTCATGAATAAAACTTGTAGCTATATATTGTACTTAGAAAACATGATTTGATGTGCAAACCCTAATCTCCTTGCAAGTATGGAATAAAAAATACTTTTGCGTGTTAATAGGATGGATTGGACATCATCAACACCACATTATGTAGAGAGTTACCTACATACCAATACTTTGAGGAAGGATCAAGTTTGATGTATTTATCCCACATAGTGCTTGATGTATGTGCAAGTAAATGCTAGAATGAGAGTGACCTTTGATTCGTTGAATGTGCTTGAGCTTTGAAATGTTTGAAAACAAGACATAGGGCTACAGTAGATGGTAGTATGCAAAAAGTAGGATAGAATATAGATTAAATAACTTGATTTTACATAATTTTGACTTTGGCTTGAATAACTTTTACATTTATTTTCCATATAGTGAATAAAATTAGATTAGAAATGTATTTATAGTTTTCTGTTGCTTACGTAGACAAGAAAATGAGTATAGAACTACTTTAGGAGGGGCACACATTAAATAATATCTAATGGGAAGAGTGAGGGATAAGGATAATACCACTATGTTGGGGACACTAGCACCATGTGGTTGTAGTGTCCCAAATGTGGTGCTAATGTCCTTTTGAAAAATTGCTAAACAATTTTGATTGGGGGTCTGAGATGACAATTCTGGGACTATGATATGACTGGTTATATATGACTATGGTCTAGTGAATGCCTTAAAATGCAAGTCTAATTATCAAGGATAGGTTTATGGCTAACTTTCAGATAGGTTAACTCAAGTGACATTCTTAGGATCCAATTACCACTTTTAAGTCATTACATTCCCCCATTATTCTAGTAACATAATAAAGTTAAATGATTAATATATAGGTAGACAAAGCATAGATGGACTTACCTTGGAAGTGAATCCCATATAGATGAGTTTGATTATGCATATCCAGGTTTGCATGTGTAAAACATTATCCAAAGCAATGTCTTGTAATGTAAAATGAAAAAAATCATTGCTTACTTAAGAGATAATCAAAAGCAAAACACTATGCTAAATAAATGTAACTAAGTAAAACTAAGTAAAGAGAGAGGAAGAGAAAAAATATACCTCATTGGGTATGTGAACCAATGCATGAACCTGGTGAAAAATTGTATGTGTGAATGCAAATAGTGATCATATCATTAAATAACTTGAACTTAGTTGATGGCTTGCTCAATCCTCATATGGTTGGCTCAAGAACTCAATCCATATTTTGAATCTATCATGCCCACCCATACTTGGTGGATCCTGATCTCTTTGAATAGTTTAGATGACACTATATGTGTGTCGAACCATTTCATATAGGTGGCTTAGTAACTCAAGTAGGCCATGACTCCATCATTTCTTGGTGTGTGAAGTAGATGCATCTATAATTGTACTTCATAAAGTGTATAAAGTATCAAATTGAGTAAATATAATTATGTATTCAGCTTTATAGCCATTTGAATATATTTGGTGGCTCTAGGCCACTTGGGAATGCAAATAACTATAGATATAGTAAAGCATGAATTTGGTGACAACTTGGAATGTGATAAACAGTGTATACAATGTAAATAATTACATGGAGTTTGCCATTCCATCTGATCAATTTGTCTGAAGCTAAGTATATGGAAAATATGTGTTGTGTACATGCCCCCCAATATGGTATCTAAGTATACTAAATTTGAATCAGGTATGTAATATCTAAACATGTGTAATTCATTTGAATGTATGAGGGATCATGTTTCACATGATACTTCTAAATATAAACAAATGGTATGAATCTAAATTGAAATGAATGAATTTCAGCTAAATCTAAACATAAATACCAAATCTATGGAAGTATCTATGTAAATCTATATTCTACTTGGTGTACTGGTCTGAATGATTTGGATTATCCCAAATCTAGGGCTACTAGACAATAGTGCCCTATAATCGATAGTAGTGACCTATGGTGCTAGTGTCCCCATTTAGGTGCTAGTGACTTCTTGGTCTAATTTTTGTATGTTTTGAACTAACTGCTGAGTCACTATTCTATTTTACGTTTTTGTTGAATCTAATTTTTGTAATTGAGCTTGTGTGCTAAAATGTATTTATGGAAAGCAATGTAGGAGCATGATCTCTATGAAAACCACTATAAATTCCCCTTATTTTGAGGGTAGTTGTGAAATATGTGTAAGAACCACCCTATAATGAAGTATCTATGTAAATTATGATAGATCATGTGCATGATTTTCCAATATAATGTAAAATATAACATCAGAATGTAAATGTATCTGAGCATAAGTAGGAAATGTAAGATGTATTTTTTAATCTATCATTGCACAAAGGTGTCAATATAGATGTATGCAATGTATATAAAAAATAAATATGAGTAACTACCTAGGGGGATGAGGCATGATGTCCATCAATTCTCCCAAGTAGGAAGGGTAGATGCATGAGGTCCCTCATGGCATAAAAAAATTGTGTGTGTGTGTGTGTGTGTGTGTGTGTGTGTGTGTGTGTGTGTGTGTGTGTGTGTGTGTGTGTGTGTGTAACAAAAAAATATAACAAACATAAAAACATATGAGGCACATAAAAATTATGCCAAGGGGCCACAATACAAGGGACATGGGCACATATCACTAGATTTGAGAATGAAGACATACAAGGACATGTTTAAATGTCCACATACACAAATAAGAAACTATTTGGCATAGAGCCACATAGAAAGACATGTTCAAATGTTTACATATAGAATCATAAAAGAGAACACACACAGGACATGGGTACATGTCCAAGGCATACAAATAAAGAAGTGGCATAGAAGCCAAGGAATAATGACATATTCAAATGCCCTCGAAGATGGAAGAAACATAGGAGACACAATCGAGTCTAATTTATGAACTATAAATGAAAGCATGTATAATTGTGTAATATAAATCCATGCAGACTCTAGGATGCATATATACTGAGTCTAACTAGTGATATTTAGTAAAAAGTCTGAGCAATGAATAATAATGATCAATATAAATATAAATCAATGCATAAATAGAATGCATAGTATGTAAAGATAAAACCTAGTTATAACAACTGTGTAGGAGATGCCCTGACTAGGTAGATGTTTTAAATGTATAACCATGGATTAGTATAAATGCTGCTAATGGATAGATGCCAACTAGTCTAGATCAGTGTAATAGACTGGAGTTGTATCTAAAATCTATAATCACTCAACAAGAACAAGTGAAGCATATGTGTATGATAAAATTGACTATACTAGGATACATAGAATTGTGAAATATCTAGTAAGTAGTAGAAATGTAAACATAACAATGCATACAATCTATAAAATTTTATATTTTTGAAATATTTGAATGTTTTTTTATTTTGACATATTATAATATTTTTTTCCTTTTCAAAATATAAGCTATCTACAAGCATATTAAGATAAACTATGTATAAGGAATGAGAGAGAGAGAAGGAAATATGTACAAAGGTAGGAACCATTCTAACCTATGAGTCTCATGGGAGACTCACCATCATTGTAACCTGTGTTAAATATAGGAATGGTAATTTATCATGAAGCGTGTTTATTATGTTGTAGTTTACTATTATTGTAGCATAAATTTGAGTATTGTTCATCATTAGAATCATAATATTTTTCCATATTGGAATCATAATAACTTAGTGTGCTTTAGGGAACTACCTGATACTATGGAGTTGATATTTTTGAATTATGATTTGGAAGATTGATTGTGATTTTTCCCTTTGAAATTATGTCGATTATAGACATACTATGTTTTAGAGGTTTTTTTGGTAGAAAGCCTTATTTGCGAATGGTTGTTGGCTTAGCAAGATTTTGATAGAGCAACTTAGCATCTTGCTCTTTTTGTAACATGTCATATGTATTTTTATTTTTTCTCATGATAAATTATATATGTGACTGATGTGCCTTAGGATGTTTAATAAATCCCAAACCCTATTGACCAATATTATCAGTTACTAGAATAGGAGAAGTGATGCCTTAGGCTTGTTTGCCCAAAACTTGACCATGATAATCAAATTATTATAGATATTTATGACCAAAATATATATTGAACATTAAGAATCATTTTAGAGAGGTATATTTGATTGATTTATCTATGTTTATTGTAATATTTCTTGTTGTGATTAAGATTTTGAAACCTTTTGTTGTTCTAAGTTGTGCTTTGGTAACCATTTTTTACTATTTTCTAAATTTGATAATTTTTATTTGGCAGCTATGCCAGTGTATATTTTTTGGATGAAGATTCACTATGTTATCCATTTGTATCCATGATCTATTGAATTTTCATTTTCAATGATAAACATGAATAGGTGTGGTGCCCATGCATTCTATGATATGCAAAAAATATCTAGATCTCATAATTGGGTGTAGAGGACTTAGAAACTTAGATTGAAACGTTTCCTTTAGTGTCTCAATTGAAATCTTATTTAACTTTTGAATGATTTTTAAATCTCTAGTTATAGATATACTTTATTTTGATTTCATGTCCTGATATGTAACATTGTTAGCCACAAATTGACTAGTTGAAGATGTATAAACATGATTTACACTATTGTGACCTAGAAGTTTTTGTCTTGTAAATTATTTTTCCAATGCTATACTCTTTATGAATAGTAGTTGATCTTGATTTTTTAAACCTTTAATTATCTCTCATATTTATAAGTTGATCAGATAGAGTTTCAAAATTTCAAACCCTAGTTGTTTCTATTTGAACATGTAGGCACACACATTGTAGGCAAGATGTGTGAATAGGATGAGTATGGGGATAGGGACATTGTTATATGCTGATTCATCTCATGGAGGAATGGTAGCATTGATCTAGTTAGAGGGAAAGTAGCTGTCATCCTCATTGAGATGAGGAGGAGGAGTTTCTTTCCTATACATAAAATATGACATTGAAACTTGAAACATAGTTTTTTATCTTATTTGCTAAATGATCTATGTGTGTATGGATTTGCTTGTTAATGTAATTACACATAGGATAAAGATAGGATGCTATGAAATATGCAAGATATTGCATTTGATAATAACCATCATCTATACATGTATTGATGTCTTTTATAAGTTCATTATGAATTAAAAGGAATAAACATGCAAATGAAAGTATGAAAATTTTTAGAAAAAAAGTAATTGATTTATTCTATCATTATGATCATGATTAGAAGATATATGAATCTAAAAATGAGTATATATAAAAAGGATTTAAACCCTAAGTGTGTCTAGGGTTAGGAATTTTTAAGCTAGGGTTTCTTTGCAATAATTTAAATTAGATGTAAAATAAATTGAAACCTTACTGTAAAATTGGTTTAATTTAGCTAGGTTATCTAAATAAATTCAAAAAAATCAAAAGTATTAAATCATAAATTTATTGCATAAAACTTTGATTAATGCAAGCTAGGGTAAGAAGCAACGTTCAAAGTAATATGGGTTTCCTAAATTATTGAACCTTTAAGGGTTTTATAATGAAAATCTTATGTTTGGTTAAAGGGACTAAAATGTTTAAATTAGTTAAATAAATATTCAATAATCAAGTACTAATTTTTTTAATGACATTTGACTTATTCTGACTTTCTAATAATATCAATAAATAGATATAGATAAACACTTAGTTGATAATTGACTATTGCAAATGATCTAGGCTTTAAAATTTGAGATCTAGTTAGTAGTCTGTGTCATCAACATGGTTGTAATATTCATCTATTCACTAAATAGCATCACCCAGTTTGGATTGTAGCACCATCTGTGTGTAATGTCTTCAATGTGGTAGTAATATCACCTTTCCATGATTATTCACATTGTTGGGGAGTACATGTGCCTATGTCTATATGTTATGTTCTTGTTTGACCGAAACCTATATTTGCATATTGTACTTGGAAAACTTAATTTGATGTAAAAACCCTAGTCTCTTCGCAAGTATGGCATACTCAATAATTTGTATGCGTTAGTAGGATGGAATGGACATCCTCAACACCCTACTATGTAGAGACTTTCGTACATAACAATACTCCAAGAAGGAATCAAGTCCGATGTAGTTCTCCCACTTAATATTTGATGTATGTGAAAGTGAATGCTAGAATGAGAGTGTCCTTGGATGTTTTGAATGTGCTTGAGCTTTGAAATTCTTTAAAACTAGACATAGGGATGTTGTAGATGGTAGCATGCAACAATTAAGGTAGGATGGGGATCAAATACCTTGATTTTACACTACTTTGTCCTTGGTTTTAATAAATTTTGTATCTATTTTCCATCTAGTGAATAGAGGTGGATTAAACTTGTATTTATAGGGTTTTGTTACTTGTTTGGATATTAAAATGAGCTTAGGTCAATATTAGAAGGGGCACACATTTGAAAAACTATCCATTATGAAGATCTAGGGCTAAGGATAATTGTGCCTAGTTGGGGACACTAGCGCCATGTGCTTGTAGTGTCCCAAATGTGGTGCTATTGTCCTTTTGATAGATTGTTAAGCAATTCAGATTGGGGTCTGCGATGACCATTTTAGTTGCATGCTCTAACTAGATGTAGGTTATTTTGGTCTTTTGAATGATTGGAAATATAAGTATAATGATCAAGGATAGGTTTATCGCAAGCCTAGGGATAGGTTAACTCAAGAGACACTCTTAACATCCAATTACCACTTTTAGGTGATTATAGATAAGAAGTAGTCTCTTCAGTAAGTGATCCTACTGACCCCAATCAATTTAGTTAACAAATAGATGGGTTTATTGTTAAGGGTCATGGTTGGGTTTAGTCTTAAGGTTCATGCTCTATCAAAGGATTCACATAAGTTTTTAGATACAAATGGTATACTTGATTAAGATGGAAAAAAGGCAAAGTATTATTCTTCTTTGATGAAGAATCTTCCTAAGGGAAGAAAATTGGTTCATTGCAAGTGGGTCAACAAAACCAAAAATGAAAGTGATGGTTATATTAAAAACTACAAGTTACATATTGTGTTTAAAGGGGTTTCCACATACATTGAGGGGATTGACTGCTTATAAACCTTTGACCCTTGTTTTCGAGATGAATTTTGTTTGCAACATTTTGATTTCTTTTGCTACAACATAGGAATGGCCAATGCATCAAATGGATGTTAAGAGAACATTCCTAAATGGTGATATTCATTAGGATATATATATATATATATATATATATATATATATATATATATATATATATATATATAAACCTTTGACCCTTGTTTTCGAGATGAATTTTGTTTGCAACATTTTGATTTCTTTTGCTACAACATAGGAATGGCCAATGCATCAAATGGATGTTAAGAGAACATTCCTATATATATATATATATATATATATATATATATATATATATATATATATATATATATATATATATATATATATATATATGTGTGTGTGTGTGTTCTCTTAACATCCTTAACATCTATTTGATGCATTGGTCATTACACATACATACATACATACATACATACATACATACATATATATATATAGCAGACATAGGGGTTTGTATTGTATTCTTCACAAATATTTACACTTTGTCATTCACTCTATGGTCTCAAGTAAGATTGTACAATCTAGAATGAGAAGATGGACCTTTTTTTGCTTTCTTTTAGTTGCTCTTATTTCCATTCAAACCCTGTAGTTTACATCCAAAGAAACAATGATCCCTTTCAATACATTTTCTCTATGTTGATGACTCGATACTTATAGGTGGTTGGCTTTCCATGATTTAAGATGTACAACATAATTTTATGGAACAACTTGACATGATATATTTCGGATTTATGCTATTCTAATGTGAGCTATTATTAACAACTCATATGTACACACCCTTACTTCAACATATGAATAATATTAAATAATTTTATTATTAACAACCGATATACCTACACATACCATACATTCTAACATATGAATAATATTAAGTCATTTTGTTAACTTTAGTTGATATGAGAGTGAATCATCCCTGATTTCAAGATGATGTAATCATTTTGAAGGGGTGTGTGTAAATTTATGGTTTCCATAGTGATATGAGAGATTATTTTTTCTTAAACATAGATTATTGGTTGTATGCAATTAATTTTTCTATTAACTCCTCATGTAGTTACATATACCACATATTCCAACATATTAAAATACTAAATCATTTTGTTGACTTTATTTAATATGAAATTGAGTAATCCCGGATTACTAGATGATTTAATCATTTTGAAGGGGCATCTCTAAATTCATGGTTTCCCTAATAATATGAAGGACCCATTTTTGTTAAGTATAGATTATGGTTGCATGCAAGTTTCTTCCCAAAGATTAATTTAATTTTGCTGATGTTAAGGTCATTTAGTGTTACCTAAGGTAATTAGTGGAATTTTATGGCTTTACTTGTCAAGACGTCAACGCAGGTCATTCATGTCTTCTCTCTTCTACTGCGCGTCTCTCCTTAATTTCAAGGAAACACTTATCTCTGCAGTTTTTTCCAGATATGTGCGTTTCATCCTTTCACATTATCTATAACTTTGTTGATCTGGCCACCGATAATTTTGAAGCCCCGTCCGTTGTACTGATCATTACTGTGATCCCGTGCGGATCAAATCACCCCATTTGGCGTATACCTGCTACACGGTTCGCAGCCATCACAGGGAAGTTATAGGTAATTGGCATTATATTATATTCGTTCTTTTCATTGGTGTTTAGTGGTTCGTTTATAGTTTAGTTTTATTTTCAGGAGTATATAACTATTTCACTAATTTAGTGTTTAATTTGTTAATAAACCTTAGTCAGAGAAATTTCTTGTTAGTTAAGATATTATTGGTCTTGATCACATTTACTCACATGTGTCATTAAAAGAAATCGAAGAAATATTCTCCGTAAAACATGCATTATTGGGTGAATCGGACATCCTAAGGAATGTGCATATTAGTTTTATTGGAGGGCTTATTAAATGCGTGATGAAAAATCATACAGTTTGAATTATGTAATTGAGCATATAGGCGGTCAGAGGAAATTGAGGAAGAAGGCCTTTAACTGATATTGAGTGCATCACTAACTTGTGATCGTCGATTGTTGTAATGACAAAATAAAAAGTACCAAACATTAAATAAAATTGAAGATTTATTATATAGAACATCTTTTAAAAATACATCAAAAAGATTAAAGTTAGGGATGGTGACCAGTGCAGTGGTGATCACTCCCTTGTTCATGATCAACAAGAAATGACCAAGCGTAGTTATCAGAAATGCAAGGTTCATTTAGGTGGATAACACCTAATGAAGACATAGTGTGGACCCAATCACACTATCTTTATGTATTTTGATGTAATTTTTTTATATTAGTGATGATCTGTTCTCATTGAATTTTATTTTTAAACGACATATTATGTCTTTGCTTACATGTGGGGTGTACTGGTGATTATTAGTTATCATTGGAGATGTTAAAAACTAAGTGTTTCCCTATTCATGCATCTGTGTCAATATCATCATGAACAGCTGACTAATTCCCTTTTTGTGCCTAGCTGATTTGTTTTTAATTAGGGCACCATGAATAGTTAAGTGTGTCCCTATATATGCATACTTGATGTTTGTAGTGAAAAAATATGTGTATGTTCAAATAGATATGATGTATGAACTCAGAGTGTATCCTAATTCATACTTGGGTTGGTGATGTGTTTCCATCTAACAAGATGTGTGTCAAACTACATATTTGTTCTAGTTCATTTACAATGTTTTATTTCCATTATATTATATTTATACTAAGGTGGGAATGTTGGAAATTGACCTACATTAATACAAACTAGTTTTATTGACGTATTAATCTAGAATATAAGGTGTGTGTATGTACACGAGTTTGTAAATATAACTGACATTATAATGATGCATGTTAGATCAAGTGAAAAGTGTTGACTATTTATCAACAAGAGATTAATATTGTATAAGAATCCCTCCAACATATGAATAAGATAGAATCGTTTTATTAACTTCAATCAATTTGGTATGTTTGATTGCAAGCCCATCCCCTCAGCTTTTTAGTTAAAGGTTATATTTTCAACCAATTTTGCTACACCCAAAATTGATCCTAGTTTGTATTAGCAACTAGTGGGAAATCTTGTGTACCTCAAACATAGTCATATTAATATTTTATTTGAATTCTATTTAGTCTTCCATTTCAATAAGCGTGAGAGTCATTAAAAGGAAACCAAGTGTATTTTGAGGTACATTCGAGGCACTGCACACATCAGTATATATTACAAATTAGTATTTTATTCTTAAATTGTGGGATTCACTTATTTAGACTGTGTTGGTGACATTGATAATTAGAAGTGCACTTTCAATTTTTTCTATCACCTTTGTTTAGGTCTAATTTCTTGGTATTGCAATAAGAAATAATCTATTCCAATATAATCCATAAAATCAAAGTATTGGGGTGTTATTTTAGGCAGCTAAAAGGTTTTATAGATTCTTCATTTATTGACAGAATTAAAATTTAAAAATTAAGACTAATACTCTCTAGTGTGACAAGTAGATCACCATACACATTTCTTGTGGAAAAAAGGATAATTATCTACAAAATAACACCTTTACATTGACATGTACTTCATTTGGTATCTCATTCATGATGGTATCCTTAACTTGGAGTTTATGCCTATAGAAAAGTGAATTACTAACATCTTTAGTAAGCCTCTAAAATCACATCTCTATCTTTAGTTGTGTTCTATGCAAGGGGAAAATGAAGTTGTACTTGGGATGAGTTCATCACGAGTCCCTCCTTTCTTCATTTCCTAGATTGTACATGGGTATTGTTGTCACTTTAAGTTTTACCCTTTGAGGAGGTGTTTTAAGTGTCATCATTCAATTGACACAATGTGAACTCTATAAGGCTATGGGTAGCCTATAACTAAAGAGAACCTCCAGAGAGGGATGATTCCATTGATGCTACACCTATAATATCACTACATCTACTCAAATTACAATGAAAAGGGAAAAATAAAGATAAAATCAAGCATAAAAAGGCGTGATGCATCAAATTTTAGGGCTCCTATAGTCTATGAGTTGATAGTAAAGCTAAAACAAGGCTGAATTTAATTACACAACTTCAAATAGTTCTCTATAATAAATATTTAAATATGGAGGTTGCAACTAATAAATCAACTAAGAGGGACAATCAAGAGGCCTAGAATGAAGCACCAATAAAGGTTTTCCACACTTAACATTTGCATAACCACTTGATACACACCATATGACCTATAAGAGATAATTTTCTTATAAATAGGTAATAATGAAGAGGAAAATACAAGGAGATTGAATATCAACAATAACATTCATCAGAAATTCACCATGAAAACACTAAATGTAAGATGAAGGAAAAATCAGTTTGCATTGACTTAAAATGCAACAAGTATCAATTTTAGTAGGGATTCACCATACTAACTTGGAGGATGCTTTAGAGTGTCCTTTTCAGGAACATATATAGAAAAATGGAGAAGCGAGCAGGGTTATATGTGGATGAAGTTCATTATGATTTTTGTACTACATGAAGCCAATTACAATGCTAATAGAATGTGAAAAAACAATCCTATCATTCATATTCAACATGTGTTGGCTTGGATTGATGATGTCTTCATGATAGGTGGTTTATAAGTGGCTCTTCACTTCCTATGACTCATCCTTTCTCTCTTAAAACTTCCATTTCTTGATTGAGGAGTTATAAGTTGTTATCTCGACACATGGCCTACTTGACCTACTCAGCATCTTTATACACTATTACAAGTTTTTTTAGTGCATATTTCATCTTGGTATGAGTGAAAATAGAGGCCTAAATATCCTAATACTATGATACTTATCCTTAAAACCTACAACTTCATGTCATGGTTTGTTTGAACCAAAAAAATGTGATGTAAGGAAGCCTTTCTCTCATACAAAGTCCTATATTTACTTGAAGATTGTCATAACAATATTTTCAACTCGATGTAGGTCTTTTAGATGATCATACCATCTCTATCTAAGCTTATACACCATATTTTAAATGAATCTTCACATCTCACTAGCAATAAGTTTGGAGAGGGTTTTAAGTATTCATGCAATAGAAGATCCATATAGACTTGATAACTATATGGAATCCTTGTCCATGTTATATGATTTAAAAATTAAGGTTGTATGTGATTTAGGAATTCTTAGGATTTCTCAATGGTATGTTCATCTTGAATAAACTTTGAATATCTGATAGAGGCCTATATGCTTCTTTGAAGGCTCTCTAAAACATGACTAGTGGACTACTTATGAATAGGATCTCAAAATTGCCTCTAATAATGAGGACATTTTGATAATTGATTATCAAGTCTCCTAAAGTAAATTTTCTGCCTCTATAGAATTTTTAAGTGAAACTATTGTTGATCAGTTTTGGAGTGTAGTCAAGAATCATGTTGATCTTGATGCTAGGTTTGACAAAAAACATGATGTTTGGATAATGCCATTAAATGGAGCTGGGGATGTCTTCTATGACCCCAATTAAAATTATTTTTAGTTTTGTTTAAAGCTTTCCTTTGAGTGAATGAATGACATTGTGGATCATGAGGCACTCCTACTTAGTACTCACTTGATTTCAGCCAAGAAATAAGTTTATTTGTAGCTGATGAAGAAGTACCAAGATTACTTGCTTGGTCATATCCAGATTTGAGATTATATAAGAAGGGTTTGTTTCAACACCTCATCCTATAACAACATAGCAACAATACAATCAAGAAAGTGCAAAGTTTGATTAACCTCATCTTGGCCACCAATCTATTGAAAAAGTTAAATAAATTATGGGGTAATGAAATATCAGAGCCACTAGTTGATGGAAAACATCTAAAATGTTTCCTAGACTGAGTCCATGACTATGTATAGTATTGTATAGTGTATAGATTTATTATTTCATTGCTTTGTTTCCCTCTACTTTAGGACTTGTTTGTACAATCCCTTTCATTATTTTTATTGTGTGTTCATTTTTGGATCCGCTTGATATGTTTTTGTCAATCTACCTTCTTTTGTTGAGCTTTCATGGATGTTTACTATGATGTTGCTAATGTTTTGACTCTATGGCCCAAGGGATTAACACATGGTCTTCTTTTTTGGGGTTGTTTACACACCTGTAGGGGTGTCCATCCTCAAGCAAAAGCTAGTGTTGGTGCTCGAATTCACACCATGCATTTGTGCCATTTTTTTAGGAAATGACATGAAAATTATGAGTCCATGTAGATCTTTGGATGAACAACAAGAAGAGTGTAAAGGTGCAGCCATGCCATTAGACCCCTACCACATGGATATGTTGAGAAATAAAATAAAAATAAATGTTTCAATGTTTGGGAAGGCATGTGGGTCTAGGAAAGGAACTTGATGGAATCTTTAAAGTTGACTATAGGTTTGACCAAATTATAAATCAACATATAAAATTATTGTAGAACTCTAAGCATTGATTGTAAGTTAACCAACATCCAACTTACAAAGTACGTTTGGACTTCTGAAGCTTGTCGGGAAAAGGACATGGTGGAGAATGGGAACTATGATGCAATTTATAAATTTGACAAATTACAATTTGCTAGCATACTTTTGAATCCTATAGAAGATAGAAGGAATAGAGAATGACAAAAAAGGGAAGCTAGAATGTAATTTACAAATTGATAAATTAAAAATACCTTGCATATCTCTGGATCTCATAGTGTGTTGGTTCATGCTTATTGGTAAAAGTACATGTTTGAAATTCCCATCCACAAAAAATGTAAACCATGTGTTATTTCCCTTGTAGTATTAAGGTGAAAGGGATTGGATGCCTGGAATGGTTATGTGGGTCTTCTCTGCCTACTTGGAGACATGGTGGCTCAAATGGTAAGCAACCACTTGGATAAAAAATACATTGGAGAATATACCATATATACAAATACTCAAGGTGAAGGTTTATCATGTAGCCTATGAAATGACCTCACAAGAGATATCTAAACTAGTAGATGTTAAATAAGAGAAAGATTATGAAGGAGTAGGGGAAGTTTGTTTGGTGACTCATTTATTTGCTCAAGAAAAAAATTTAGTGTTTACAATAGTTAGAATCCATGATTTTTTGTGTTCAAGAAGGAAACTGTCTACCATTGCTGGAATGCCTATTTTAGATTTGAATCATATGGAATATTTTCATTCTATTCATCTTTTCCATTGACTGTTAACTCCTTCATAGGAAGGCCAACTTCATATGTTGAGTCATTTGAAATAACATGCTCCCCTATAGTTCCTTATCAATTAATTATGTCAAGGGAAATTCCATCTTCTTATGTAAAACACTATGTGGTGAGTCTCATGGATTTATTAGGGATAAAGGGCACTCACAAATGGCCAAGATAGATTTTTGTTTTAAATTCAAGCCCTGGAATAGTTGGTTTAGATGTTAGGCATGTGGAATGGGCTTGTCATGATAATCATAGATGGGATTATGACTCTATTTTAGGATCAAAATGTCCATTTACCTCTGTGTATGAGCCACCCATATATGCATACCCTTTAATCAGATATGCTAAAGCTCATATGGAATATGGTGTAAGTGCTGGTACTGATGCTTCATAGTATGGGGACTTAGTTCATTTATCAAATGGGGATTCTCCATGCTGAATGTTGAATAAAAATAGCCATGAACCTCTTAGAGACCACATCCTTTAACTAATAAAGTGTTACATCCATCCTTATCTTGTGGATATCTCATTGCAAAGTTCACTCAGGTAGTGCTTTCAACAAGTTGATTTTATTGATATAGTTATGAATACAAGCAATCAACTATAACTCTTAGACAAAATATTATTAGAACCAAGGTCAAAATGCTAAAGGGTGATAATTCTTTTCCAAATGATTAGACATTTGGGAGGGATTTCCATTGGTGATATATTAGATGACCATATCAGGCAGTGATTTAGGGTTGACTATTATGATCATGTTGATGGTGGCTTACCCTCTACCAAGAAGCATGCAATCTTGAAAATGTTTAACAGGAAGGATTATGGGTGGTTTATATTTTTACTTGAAAGATGTTCTTGTGGTACAAGCATAAAGATTTATTCAATTGATATTGTAATAATATTTGAGAGTGACTTGAATCCTCAAAATGATCTCTAGGAAATGAGTAGGGCCCACTGAATGGGCTAAGCAAAAGATGGTTCTTGACCATTTAGTTATTCATAACCTCATTACATAGGGAATATTAGAGAAGAAAGAGCCCAAAAGGAAAAAATTAGTTTTTTATAAGAGTGATCTATAAACAATTCTGAGTACAAGTTTGAGGAAGCTAATCAAGGAGAACCTTCATGCATGGTTGCATTAGCATCCAATGTAGTAGAGGTTTTAAGTCTTTAGGTGATTTGTATGGAAATGATCACTCAAACATTATGATAGGATTGGAAGTTCAGTTGAAGGACCAAAAAGTACAAGTATTTTTATTTGATGAGTTAGGCTGGAATGGAGTTGGGTGAAAAGTCAAAGAAATTACAAGTTTCAAAAGTTATAGATGAGGCTCTAATGTCTCCAGGAGATTTTAGTGGGAGATGAAAATTGAAAAATTACACTTCAAAAAAGTATAACCTACAAAGTGTAGCCAACTTTCCCAATCCCACTATTCAAAGTAAGTGTAAAAAAGTCAACTCAAGAGGGGCTTCAGTGAGATTTTGTGGAGGAATGCAATTTTTCAATTTTGTAAATGTGCAAATTATAAATTATACTTAGGCCTCTGAAACCTGCCAATCAACATGGGGTCCTAGTGTCAAAGGGAACTTTCAAGGCTAATATAATTTTGTAAATTAAAAATTACAGTTGGAGTTCCCATTTCTCTAATTGAAACTTTAAGGCCAATTCTAATTTTGCAATTCTACAAATTATAAATTGTTGTTATATTTTCCATTTGCCTAAGGGAACTTTCAAGGCCACTTAAATTTTTTTAATTTTTAAATTAAAAATTTTAATTAGAGTTCTTAATTACTAAAGGGAACTTTTTAGGGGAACTACAACTATGAATTTCAATTTTCAAATTTTCAAATTGTAGTTCGAGTTCTCATTTACCTAACAAAACTTTTGAGGGGAAATGTAAATGCAAATTGTAATTTTATAAAGTTACAAATTTCAAGACTATTGCTAAGTTCTAGATTTTCTCAATACAAAGAAACTTTTAAAACTACTCCTGAGCTCCATATTTTCCCAATACCAAGAAAATTGAAAAACTATTGTTGAGTACCATATTTCCCTCAAACAAAGAAAATTATAAAATTGTAAATGGGACCAAGATTTCCCCAAAAGGCTAAAATATGAAAATTAAAACATTTATGCATTAAAAAAATGTGGAGGAAACCCTAAAAATAAAATGCAAAAAAAAAAAGTGGAAAAAATAAGTTAGAGCCAAAAAGCAAAAATGTAAAAATAACCTAAGTCTTACATTTTCTCATGTTTTACTTGTTCAAACACTCCATGGGATAAAGATTGTAGGTACGCAAGATCAAGGCGGGCCATTCCAAAGAAGATTTTTCAAATGGCCATGGATTTGGAATATTCCCATGAAATAATTACAAAGAAAGGGTGTTCTTTGGCATGCATAAGAGAAAGGGAAACTATCGACAAGTTTCTAGTTATTCCAATGGGTGATCAAAGGAATGTCCAAGCAGTTGCAAAAGAAGGCAAAGGGTTTGTTTGGATCCAAAGGTGAATATTCTCTTTATAACTAAAGTAAAATGCATTTATATTTGTAAAATAAAAGGGGTTGTTGTAAATCTTCATTGTTACATGTAGTGGCGATTACAACAATGACTTTTATTACAAAGACATGAATATTATAGATGTGGAAAAAAGCATATTCTAAATAGGACCATCTTGGTAGAAATTTGAGGGATGACTATAGTTTTACAATATTGAAAATTGAATCCCACATTCTTGGATTATAAATTAGTGAGAAAAGTGTATAGAAAAAGGGCTTGTCCTCTTTATTAGGTTGTTGTTGGTCTTTGTTTTTCCTAAGTCTAGGCTCTTCAAATTTTTTGGATCCATTGTTGTGTGTGCATTTTGTCCCTCCGGCTAAGGTGGTCATATATGTACAACCATTAGCAATCTTTGAGAGCAATGTAATATGTTTCCCTTATCCAACAAAGAAAAACTCACCATGCTTGTCCCCATGGCAACATTTCGAAACACTGATGTATATAAGATTTTATTTCAAGATAATGGAAATTAATTGCGGTTTTTACTCTATCTATTTAATGAAATGCAATGTTATGTTTTTCAAGTTGTGCTAATTGGATATCTAGTTTTATGTTCATTAATGGTTGTCATCTTAGACAAAGATATAGGTTATAAATACATTTCTGTATAGTGATTTGGAAATATGTTTTTTAATACCTCTTAAGGGCATCTCGAGTTTATGGATTTGATAGGGAATAATATTTGAAATTATAAGTGTAGTGTATGCTTTAGGGTTTCAAGAATCATTTAGGAATTTGAATTATATTAGCACCAATGGATGTAAATCACTCTTGGTAGTTACCCTTATCTTGTTTTAAAGTCTTTTCTACATATTTTTAAAGGAATAATGTCATGAATGTTGAAATAATCCTTGATTTTTGAGAACCACTAGCACACCACTCTTCATAACTATCTAACTTGTCCTACCTTTCCTATCCAAAAAATAATACATTCATTACATATTTTAATTAGTGTTTGCCTGAAGATGCATAAATCTTGCTTTCTTGAAATATGTATTTATTTTGTGATTTGAATCTTAGCTTTAAAATCTCCTATTTGACCCCTTGCTACTAAAAAATTATTTATAATCAAGGTTGAAATCACATCCCTATCCATCTTTATTAACTTGTATTTAAGTTAGTGCAAGTTAGTGCATTTATGCATTCCATGTGATAACCCTTCCTAGGTGGAGTGCATAACTTTGGTAATGCCTTGGTTAGATCTACATTTGTGTGCCAAAACCCCCCATGGATATTGAATTGTAGTATCACTCCATGTGATCAGGATACCCCTTAGGTCCTCTCACCTTGGTTGAGGTAGATCCAAAAGTAACAGGGAACTAATTATACCCTCTGTCAGTACCTCTTAGTCATTGTCTATATTCAGTCCATCCATGTACTAAACCCCTCCCATAATATAATGACATATCAGTAGGTTTAAAATCCATATTTAATATTTTTATCAAGTATGCAAGGTTAAACAAAAGAGTTATACAATTGGGAACTAACACATCACTAGCATCATTACTGGGGATTAAATTGATGACCTGGTCACTTGTGTTGTCGAACACTCTTGCATAGAGCTATATTAATTCATGTGGAAAATTTATCTACCTATATTTATGATATTTTGACCATCATTGGTCTATTAGCACCAAAATGCTCTACTAGTACCATTGTTAGGGATTAAAACATCGAATTGTGGCACTTGTGTTATTGGGGACTCTTGTAGAGAGCTATAAGCAATTCAATACTATCAAGTTATCTCTCCATGTTTGCGATATTTTGACTACCTTAGTTGTAGAAATGTTTATCACTCCACTATGGATGTGTTAGGAATTGAGATATTTGACAAATTGATATGCGTTGAATTTATTGTAAAGAGCTATAAATTTGTCATTTTTTGAGGAGGTTTCCCCTTTTTAAATATGAATCTAAAATTTACAGTGTCTTTATTTTCCTACATCATCACCAATTCTAGTAAGATATGGTTTTATTATGTATCAATATGTATTTTTAAATCATTATACTCTAGAAGTTTGCTTTTAGTGGTGATTCTAAAATATCATCTGGTTTCAAAGAAAGATCAGTGCCCACTTTGAATATATTCAAATTTGAGAGTTCTTTTGATTTCAAAGTTGGAAGGGCTAAGTTCATCCTTTAAAGGTGACTCATCAAAACAACTTATCTCTCCTTTAATTTTTCATCAAAAAAGGAGACAAGTGTAGAGGCTGATTGAAGAGAAAAGTTCAACTAAAAAAGATTGTTTGGGCTTTCAAGATTCTAGTAAATATGAACTTTTGTTTGTTGAAATTCCTATTATTGAATAGTTTCATAGCTCTCCTATTCATTCAGATCCACATAGTCCCAATTATTATCCATCTCCTTCTTAACAAACTAAATCCTTTCCTAAGTTTAATCCCCCAAGTCCACCTTACTCACCCCCTCACATCCATTTCCCATTTGTTCCTGAACCTACCATTGAATCAGCCATGAGGCATAGGGACCAAAATCAGAATGAGTATCCCACATTCATTCCCATATTCAGACCTATAAACTTTGATGAAATGGAAGGCTATCCAAATGAAGTCTTGAAGGAAGTAAGGAATCACCTTCCAAAGTATCAAGGGAATAATGTAGTGATAGGTGATCATTACTTGAAGGAATTTCACATTATCATTGATGATTATGAGGTTGATAATGAGGATGTTTTCATCAATTTCTTTTTATGCATGCCAAAAGAAGACGCTCACTAGTGGTTCAATTCCCTTCACCATGGATGCATTGATTCATGGGAATAAATGAATATTTCTTTAAAATTTGAATATGGTGATAGGATTGATCCAATGTTTCTTTTGGCTAAGTTTGAAATTATAAAAAATAACTCCAATGAGTATGTGCAAGATTTCAATACATGGTGCAATAAGACTATGATGCACCTGCCTGAGAATATTCGACCTAGTGACATAACATGATTGATTCAATATTGTGATGCATTTGACAAAAAGGCTGCATACTACTTGAGGGACAAGGCTCCCATAAATGTAGGGTTGGCATTCAATATGGCCAACCAAATTCAGAATAATAAAAAGGCTATGAGAAAGTCCTTAAACAAGAAGATGACGTAAAATTGGTTAATCCAACAAACAAATAGTCTACTATGAATGCCAACCTTGAGAGACTATTAAGACATTGGCCTTTTCTATCAAAGAGATATCATAAAAGCTTGCTAGAGTTGAGAAGGGGATGCCTCATTGGTTTACAAGTCATTAGATATCTCTAAATCCAAATCAAGCACAAGGGATGCCTACTTTCCATACTAGGGATAATGACAAAGGGAAGGGGCCTGCACATGATGAAAGAATAGATAGAAATAAAAATAGAGAAGATTGAAAGGAAGTGCTTGATCCATTAAATGGAAATGTGAATACTGTAAATTGTGATTTAGACATTGATTAGTGTGATAAATGTTTCATTCCCCTTCCTCTATGTCACATTGTTGAACTGATTGATCAAGATGTAGATGATCCTGAGTCTATGTCTGATGATGAATAAATTTTGATGGTTGATTGTCAAGTCTCCTAAAGCAAATTATCTATCTCTATGGAATTATTAAATGCTATTATTGTTGATTAGTTTTGTTGTGCGATTAAGAAGCATGTTGATCTTGATGTTGGGTTTGATAATAAAGGTGAATTTTGAAGAATGTCATTAAATGGAGCTGGGGTTATCTTCTATGCCCCCAATGATAATTCTTGTTAGTTTTATTTCAAGATTTCCTTTGAGTGAAAAATGACATTATGGATCATGAAGCACTCTTGCTTAGTACTCACTTGATTTCAGCCAAGAAACAAGTTTATTTATAGTTGATGAAGAAGTATGAAGATTGTTTGGCTTGGTTATATCCAGATTTGAGATCATATATGAAGGATTTGTTTAAACATGTCATCCTATCACAGCCTAGCAACAACACCATCAAAAAAGTGTAGAGATTGATTAAATTTATTTTAGCCACCAAGTTGCTAAAAACTTTAAAGAAATTATGAGATGATGAAATACCAGAACCTCTAATTGACGAAAAAAATCTAAAACATTTCCTAAACTAAGTCCATGACTATATACCATATTGTATAGTGTATAGCTTTTTTATTTTTTTCTTTATTTCCACTTTACTTTGGGCCTTGTTTGTATAGTCTCTTTCATTGTTTTTTTTTTTTTTAATCATGTGTTCATATTCAAATCCTCCTAATCTATTTTTATCAATCTACCTTATTTTGTTTAGCTTATGTGGGTGTTTGCTATGAAGTTGATAAAATTTTGACTCTATGGCCCAAGGGATTAGTACTTGGTCTTATTTTTTGGGTTCTTTGCACACCCATATGGGGTGTACATACTTGGGTGAGAGCCAGTATTGGTACTCAAATCGGCACCATGCATTTGTGCCATTTTATGAGGAAATGTCATGGGAATTATGAGCCCATGTGGATCTTTGGATGAACAACAAGAAGAGTGTAAAGGTGTAGCCATGCCATTAAAACCCTACCACATGGAGATGCTAGGAAATAAAATAAAAATGAATGTTTCAATGCTTGATAAGTAATGTGGGTCCAGGAAAGGAGCTTGATACAATTTTTGAAGTTGGTTGTAGGTTTGACTAGATTACAAATTGTTATATAATATCCTAATAGAACTCTATGCATTTACTATAAGTTGACCAACATCCAACTTGAAAATTGTGTTTGGACTTCCAAAGCATGTGGGGATTAGGACATGGTGGAGAAAGGGAAATACAATGCAATTTAACAATTTGATAAATTGTAATTTACTAGAAAACATCAAGATCTTGCAGAAAATGGAAGGAATAGAGAATGGTAGAAAAGGGAAGTTAGAATTCAATTTATAAATTGATAAATTAAAAATTGGTTTCATATCTTCATATCCTATAACTTGGTGGTATGTGCCTATTGAGGAAAGTATAAGTTTAAAACTCCATCCAACAACAAAATATAAACCATGTGTTATTTCTTATGCAACAATAAGGTGAAAGGGATTCGATACCAAGATTGGTTATGTGGGCCTTCTCTACCTGCTTTGAGAGATGGTGGATTAAATTGTGAGTAACCATTTGAATCAAAAATAAATTATATAATCTACCACATATACAGATTCTCAAGGTGAAGATTTACCATGTAGCCTAAAAAATGACCTGATAAGAAATATTGAAAGTAGTAGATGTTAAACAAGTGTGATTTCTAGATGAGTAGTATTAGATGGTTTGGAGACTCATTTATCTACCTGAGAAAACAATTTAAAGTTTAAAACTATTAGCGTACATGAATTTTATCTTCAAAAAGGAAACTATCAACCATTGCTAGAAGGCCACATTTAGATTTGAATCATAAGGTAGATTTTCATTCAGTTTAAGTTTTCCTTTGACTGATAATTCCTTTGTAGGAAGGATGGCTTCATATGTTGAGACATATAGAATAGCATGTTCCCTACAATTCTTTTTCAATTAGTTAATCCAAGGAAAATTCCATTATCTTATGTAAAACCCTATGTGGTGAGTCTCATCGATATGTCAAGGATAGAGGGCACTCGCAAATGGCCAAGATCAATTCTTGATTAAATTTTAGGCCTTAGAATAGGTTATTTAGATGTTAGACATGTGGAATGGGCTTGTCATGAAAATCATGGATGGGACTATGACTCTGTTTCAAGATCAAAATATCCATTTATGATTGTGCATGAGCCACCCATATATGCAGACCCTTCAATTAGGCATGTTAAAGATCATATGGATTATGGTGTAAGTTTTGGTAGTGGTGCTTCACAGTATGGGGACTTAGTTCATTTATCAAATTGGGATCTTATCAATTTTGAATAAAAATGATCCTAAACCTCTTAGAGACCTCTTAATTTCATTAATCAAGTGTTACATTCTTCCTTATCTTGTGGATGTCTCATTACAAAGTTTGCTTAGGTAGGGCTTTCATGAAGTTGAATTTCTTGATATAGTTATAAATGGAAGTAGCAAACTACAACTCTTGACAATATATTATCAAAACTAAGATCAAAAGGCTAAAGGGTTCTAATTCCTTTTTAGAGATTGGACATTCTAGAGGGATTTCCATTGGTGATATAATGGATGACCATTTTAGGTAATGATTTGGCATTGACTCTTATGAGCATGTTGATGGTTGCTTACCCTCTACCAAGAAACATGCAAACTTACAAATGTTTAACAGTAAGGACTCTGGCAAGTTTGTATTTTTTCTTGAAAAATGTGCTTGTGGAACAATTGTAAAGCTTTCTTTAATTGACACTGTAATAATATTTGACAATGACTGGAATCTTCAAAATGATCTACAGGTAATGAGCCAACTGAATGGGCTAAGCAAAGATGGTTCATGGCCATTTAGTTATTCAAAAGCTCAATGCATAAGGTAGATTAGAGAAAAAGGCCCAAAAAGGAGAACATCAATGTTTCATAAGAGTGATCTATCAATAATTCTAAGTGCAAGTTTTAGGAATTACAAATTATAAATTTACAATTTTGAAAATTACAAATTGTAGTTGAAGTTCCCATTTCACTGAGGGAACTTTCAAATCCAATTACAATTTTGTAATTTTTTAAATTATAAATTGAAGTTGGAATTCCAATTTCCCTGAGGGAACTTTCAAGGCCAATTGTAATTTTGTAAACTATAAATTGTAGTTTGATTTCCCATTTTTTGAGAGAACTTTGGAAGTGAACTGTAACTATGAATTGTAAATTATATTTGGAGTTTCCATTTACCTGACGGAGGTTTTGAGGGGAACTTCCATTATGAATTGCTATTTTACAATATGTAAATCATAAAACTACTATTGAGTTTTAGATTTCCCCAATACAAAGAAATTTATAAAACTCGTATCAAGTTTTAGAATTTCCCAATATAAAGAAAATTTCAAAACTACTACTGAGTTTGTGATTTACCTCAAACAAATAGAATTGCAAAATTGCAAATAGGACTCAGGTTTCCAAAAAAGGCTAAAAAGTGAAAATTAAAGTGTTTATGCATTAAAAAAATGTGGAGGCAACCCTAAAAAGTAAACGTGAAAAAAAATATTGGAGCCAAAAAGCAAAAAGGTAATAATAACCTAAGTCTTGTATTTTTTCAAGTTTTTCTTGTCCAAACACTCCATGGGAGAAATATTACAGGTTTGCAAGATCAAGGTGGGCCATTTAAACTAATATTTTTCAAACATCCATAGATTTGGAATATTCCATGGAATCATATGTAAGGGTGTTCTTTGGTGGGCATAGGAGAAAGGGCAGTTGTCCATAAGTTTTCAACTATGCTAATTAGTGGTCAAAGGCATGTCCAAATAGTTAGACAAGAAGACAAAGGGTTTTTGTGGCTCCAAAGGTGAATATTCTCTTTCCATCCAATGTAAAATGAATTTTTAGCCAAGAAATCAAAGGGGTTTTAAAAAATATTCATCATTATATGTAGAGGTAGTTAAAATAATGATTTTTCCTACAAAGACATGAAGATTTTAGGAGTGGAAAAGAGCATATTCTAGTTGGGAGCATATTGGGATAGATTTGAGGGATGATTGTAATTTTAAAATATTATAAATTATAACCCACATTCCAAGATTGTAAGTGGGTGAGAAAAGTGTATAAGAAGAGTGCTTGTCCTTTTTCTTATGTTTTTGTTGGTATTTATTTTTCCTAAGTCTTGGCTCTTCAATATTTTGGAATCCATTCCTATATGTGCATTTTCTCTCTCTTGCTAAGGTGATTGTACCTGTACATTCATTAACAAGCTTTGAGAGCATTGTAATATGTCTGCCCTATCCAACACGGAGCAAACTCACCATGCTTATCCTTATGGTAGCATTTTGAAACACTGATGTATGTAATATTTTCATTCCAGATAATGGAAAATACTTGTGATTTTTAATCTTTCCTATTAATGAAATACAGTGATATGTTTTACAAGTTGTGTTAATTGGATATATAGTTTTATGTTAATTACTAGATGTCATCTTGGGCATAGATCTAGGTTATAAATTCCTTTCTACATAGTGATTTGGAAATATGTTGTTGAATACCTCTTAAGGATACCTTGGGTATATGGATTTAGTCAGGAAAATTATTTGAAATTTTAAGTGAAGTGTATGCTTTAGGGTTTCAAGAATAATTTGGGTATTTTCATTGTATTGGCACCAATGGATGTAAATCACTCTTAGTAGTTCCCCTTAGCTTGTTTTTAATTATTTTCCACATCTTTCCAAATGAATAATGTCATGAATGTTGAAAGAATATTTGTTGTTTGAAAACCACTAGCACACCACTCTTCATAACTATCTAACTTGTTCTAGCTATCCTATCCCAAAAATAATATAGTTCTTTCATATTTTAAGTGTTGTTTGCATGCAAATGCATAAGTATTGCTTATATGACATGTGTCTGTAATTTGTGCTTTGAATCTTAGAATTGCAATCTCCCATTTGACCCCTTATTGTTGAAAAATCCTCTATAATTAAGGTTGAAATCACATCCTTATCTATCTTTAGTAGCTTGTATTTGACTTAGTGCATTTGTGCATTCCATTTGACAACCCTTCTCAGTTGGAGTGTGCAACTTTGGTTATGCCTTGGAAAGATCTGTGTTTGTGTGTCAAAAATATCCATGGAGATTGAATTAAATTATCACTCCATGTGATCAAGATACCCCTTAGGTCCCCTCACCTTGGTTCATGTAGAGCCAAAAGTAGCAAGGAGTTAACCATACCCTCTATTAGTGGCTCCTAGTCATTGTCTACATCTAGTCCATCTGTGTCTTATACCCTTCACCAGTTATAATGACATATAAGTGGATTTATCATCCACATTTTCCATTTTTCTCAAGTGTGCAAGGATGATTAAAAGAGGCATACAACTGAGGACTAGCAAGTTAAGAACCCAAAAAGGTGGCTTAGTGTACAGGAATTAAAAGTAGGTAAATGACATTTCTCTTGAAACTACAAGCAATGTTTCTTGACAAGGTAGATGTGAGAAAGTTCATAAAGATCACACAGCGGTGAAGAAAGGATGAAGGCTTAAATTTGTCAATAATAAAAATTTTCTTGGAACAAAAAAATGATATAGTCTAAAAAAGTGTTAATAAGGAACTATAAATGAAAATGGCAAGAATTTTGCGTAATTCTACATGTAAAAAAATGTTTATTTGATAATATTCTATATTTAAGATATGGAATGATAAATATTTCATAGGATTGAAGGGACAATGTAATAAAGAAAAAATATGAATTTGAAGATTCATGTATACCCTGCAAGCAATGTATAATCATAGATCATAAAGTGTGAAACTCTTTACTAGTAATTGTTCATAGGCTAAACAAAGTTATTTTTAATCTTGTTATATGATGCATCTTTAGTCATATATTTTACTAAATCATAATATAAAAATGATAGTTCACGAATTTCAAATATCTTTAAGATAATTTGTGCTAGAATAATTTTCTTTTACACATCTCAATTAATCTCGTCTTCACTAAACAATCTACATAACAAATAGTAATATTAACTAAGCACTTCTCATCTAAATTCTATAATGCGAATCTCACATTTTTCTACTTTTAGATTAATTCAATTAAACTACATTAATAACATATAAGTGAGGCTTTTCAAGTATCTTTGGACTATAAGCACATTGAAACATAATTGGCATTCATTTAAGAAACTAGATATATTAATGGTGGGAAGAAAATTAAAGAAATCGACACATTCTATACTCAAACATCGTAGGAATTTGTTTTGTATTCTCTAATTTGGGTAACGTTTGTTGTCTTATTTTGTTCAAATGTGTAACATTTATGACATTCTTTTCTTTATCTTTTTTCAATTCCTCTAACAACCTGTATGATATAGCATCTACTAGACCCAGCTCTTCATTTGCCAATTCAAAATTTGTCCATGTGAGATCAACTCTTTATCGTTAATTAAATCCCACACTTTTAGCGCAAAGTGCTTTTCCTATAAGTACAACTTCTACATTGTACCATTTTATGTAAGATGGACAAAATAAGTAAAATTTCATATATTTACTCAGAATATGAAAGCATAATAAATTATAAACAACAAATAATATTATAAAATTGAAAACAAAGTGTGTTCTTCAATGCAAAGCACATTGTATTTTTAATTCTTATGCATTTCCTATTTTACTATTGGATCTTGGCTTTTTTTTTTTCTGTTGATATTAATTGTTGTTAGTGGTATTTAAATAAATAAATGAAACATTTTTATTAATAAACTTTGACGTTTGCATCTCCGTGAGTATTTTTTAATAATAAATAACAATTTTTTAATATATGTATTGTTTAAAAAAAAAAAATCTTAAGCAAAAAATAAATTATATTATTCAACTAAAATCACTTTATTATCATTTTTTTTGGTTTTCCTAATTTATTAAGTTTTGTGATATTTTTATTATAAAAATGAGTTTTTAAAAATATAAATAATAAATAAAATATTTTGTACAAGTTGAATGGTCTACAAATATTTCATTATAGTGGAACACACTCAAAAAATAATTCACATATATGATTAAAATTTTTACATAAAAAGTAAATTCAAAGTGTCTTTTCCATTACAATATATATCTAAAAATATATAGACATTCAAAGTTATTTTGATTATGAACATAAAAGAAAGATAAAAGTAATTGACATAAATTGAATTTATAATATGAGAATCAATATGAAACACAACAATAAAAATTTCACACATACAACTAAAATTCACATAAATAGTAAATTTAATGTACTATACATTACAATATATGTGTGAAGTAATGGAGATACATTTTTATTTGTGAACAGAAGAATATTACAAAACCCTCATAATTGAAAGTGAATAATATTTAAATGAGATGAAATTCGTGTTCTAATAAATATGAAATACTTGAAAAGGGGCACTGTGTATATTATTATCTTTGATCTCCTTCATGTTTTATATATATATATATATATATATATATATATATATATATATATATATATATATCTGTTTGTATGGATCGACAAGTAAGAGTATTACCGCTTTTTTGTTGTCCTCTGAACTTTGTAGCTACTGTTATCCCTTACGGTCTTTGTTAATGTTTTTTTTTTTGATATTTTATTCAAAATTAAGCTAACTGGATTAACCCGCAATAAGCAAGATATTATCATCCATCTACTTGGTACAACTAGATTTATGTTTCCACTATTCACGCATCAATATTCTTGGGTCATCGCTAGGGAGAAATCATTCGTTAGCATCCGTAGAAGTGATGTTCATGATTTTCAAGTGAGCAATGACTTGGATAGTGAACACTGAGTTGGATAGATGGATAGAAAAATACAAGCGGAATAAGCTATTACTGTTGGCAGACATGACTAATTACGTTCTCTGTCAAAAAGAAATTTGAGCCACCTTTTTAACGTCTTTTTTATTCGTGGTTGATATTAGATCAGTCGCTGTAATTTATTGAGTTGTTAGCTTTGTTACCCTACAAGAAGGGCCCTTCTCCCCTCATTTAATACATTAAAAAAGCAATCATTCAAATGAAATCAACATCTTATGATAGCAGTTCTTTCTTTGTGGAGGATATCCATCTCTTTCTTCGAAGAATCTCCCGAGTTTACCATTTCTGACTCTTCTGTTTGCGATACGGAGAAATACATTGGCTGTAGATCATTTTTTGGCAAGTACGTGGGTCTTTTCTCATCCGTGGCCGATCTCGAACGTTGGGTTTATTCAGTCTGATCTTCCATTTCTGGGCCTTGTTTTTTTCTTCTCGGCAGAGGTTTCTTTCATATTAAGTTGCTGACTGTGTTTTTGTCAAGGATTCCGGTTCTTAATGATGCAGATTCCAAATGTAATTTTTTATTTGTAATTTCGTTTGACTTTTTATTTGTGCCAAAACGACGTATCGAAAAGTTTAATTCAGCCATAACCCATCTTATCTAGTTAGTAATGTTTTCAAAAAAATTCGGAGACCATACATGACCATTTAAGGTCTGAAAATGTATTTCAATATTTTTTCTACGATTTTTCTATTTTTAAAAATAGTGAATTTTTATATTCGGATGTGAATTTTAGTTGAAATTTATCTATTGGGATAATTATAGTATTTAGAAGATATGTGGAGTTCTTTAGACCCATTTGAGTTTGCATGCAAAACTTTTAAAAATAACAATTAAAAAATCACTAGAAGATGAAAGTTGCTAAAAATAACAATTTGATAAAGATTACATGGATTTTTAGATGATGTAGGTAGCTTTGGAATGAGAACTTCAATTTTGAATTTAGATTTATTTAAAAACTCTTATGTAAATATTTTACTTAGTCAATAAGAATCAACATAGAAGTTTACTTTCATGCAAATTTTGAATTTACACATATTGATAATTTATCTTAGCAAGTATGCATTTTTATCACTTGGTTCTTTGACAATCAGGGTTTTTTATTTAACCCATGGGATCCTTTTCTTGATGTGGAAAAGAGGTTGTTTGTAATACCTGAATATGTCTAAGATTCTATAATCTTCCCCTTGTTCTACGTTGTAAAGTCAATTTGGTTTTGTTGGCTAATCAGGTGGGCTCCTTTATTAAATTGGAAGAGGGCTATAGGGGATGTAGCTTAGCTAGAGTTTGTGCTTTGATTGATTTATCCAAGCCCCTTTCTTCTTTTGTTATGTTAAATTCCTCTCGAGGATCTTGAACCCAGTTTCTCAACTAAGAAGGATTATTTTTAAAATGTTTTTGTCGTAATCAAATGGGACAATGAGTGGCTTCTTAGTCTTTTTGAGATCTTTTGATCATCAATTAATTTATAAGATTAAAGAGGGGGCTTCTAGAGATGACTTTTATTAACGTAACCATGGATTCTTTTATATTAGTCATCCTAGCTTCAATCCTCCTTCTACAGAAGGACTAGTTCCTACTACTGAGATTGTCTCAAATAGGGATGCCTTAGGTAATGAGGAGGAGGCAGGTGGTGATGGCTCTTTGCATGAGGAGTTAGCTTATGATCATGATCTTTTGGGTTCATCTTGTGTGCATTATTCCCCCAAACATTTAACTAATAAAATCAAGGTTAATTTTACAACCTCAATGAAATGTAGAGTACACAAATATGAAATAGAGCGGTTGAGACTGGAAGTGGAAGACATTTCTAAGGATGGATCTTTGAGACTGATTGATGAGAGCCTCTTTAAGAGAAGGTTCACCCCTTCCTATGGTTGACTCTCTTCTTACCATTTGTTTTTATTGGGTTCCAAGGCTTTTCCTAAGGCCTTTATAGGTTTGTAGTTTTGTTTCTATTTTTTAACTATTAGTTTCTTGTTTTTCACTATGAAAATGTTGCTTCTTTAGTATCTTCTTGTTGTTAGTTTATCTTCTTTGGTGCTCCTTTTTTGTATCCTTCTCCTTGAGTTTTGTTTCCTTTTGTTGCTATTGTGGTGTTGTTGGTTGTGATCAGGGTAAATTGTAGTGGTCCATATACAAATGAACTTAGGTTTTTTTGATGAATTTCTAATTATATGTTTCAAAATTTTGGCAAAAGTTAATGGATGATGCTTAGACCTACAATCGAATCGATATGCGAAATATAACATTTTGTAAAAGGTATACTGACATGTAACTATACGAATCCAACTAATTTACATGAAGATAATTTAGACGAATCCACATTATTCACCACCAAATAAAATAGCCAAATATCAATTTTTAAAATTCAAATATTCATGAATTAACAACAAATAGCTACTAAAATTTATCCTGATTATGATTGATGATCTTGTTGGGGGACCTGGACCTTTCGTTTATATCCCAAATTTGTTTGTTAACTCCAATAAAAAAACTAAACCTCTTCTGATTTATAATTCCGGCTCAAAAATATTTATCAATAATAAAAAAACATTTATTTTTATGTCATATGCTTGTTTATGAGAAGAGTGAAGAATGTGGACACAGAGCCCTCATATTAAGTTATCATTCTCAAAATTAAAACACAATGGAAAAAAATATCGAAGAATATAGAACATTCTGAAGAACATTTCAATCCCCAACAATGTTGAAAACAAATTTAAAAAAAATAAGCATGTTCATTTTCATGACCCTGTGTGGCAGACGAAAATCCCATTTTATTTCTTTTAACAGCTTTGAAACCTCGTTAAGAACACTATTTTAACAACGTAAATGATCAGATTACAGATAAAAATCCATCGAACCCGCCGGATCTACCAGAGAAACATCATGGAAATTCCGATAAAGGTCTTGAGTTTTTCCAGGGGAGTCTAAATCGTGACCATGCAGCCCACAATCTTCCCTCCCACTCACACTTCCACTTCCACTTTCCCTCCCGGTCCGACTTCCACTCTCACTCCCACTCCCAAAAAAACTGTTGGCAACATCTGTGCCTCAACTACTGTTATGTTCTGCCGATAGAGTTGCAAAAAACAAACCCCTTCCTGTGGATAACAAAAATCGAATCCCCTCCCTGTGAATAACCATTTGTTTTATCAACTGTTCAGCCTGAGCGCTCATGAATGTTAAATATTCATCGACCTACTTAAATGGATTGAACTCCTTTCGCAAGAGTCAATTTTTAATTCTGAACTAAATGTTAAATATTCATTGACCTTCTTAAATCGACTGAATTCCTTTCACAACAGTCTATTTTCATTGCGGACTAAGTGTTAAATATTCATCGACCTTTTTATATCGATTGAACTGCTTTCGCAACAGTCGATTTTCATTGTGAACGGCTTGTAGATGGGAGAAAAAGCAAAATAGGCCTCTGCGGTAGCATTTCTTGCAACTTGGAGAGCCACACAGACAGATCTGGCGTAAAAGACCTATGCGTTCATGTTAAATAGAGTTGAAAATCTAGTATTGATGCTACTCAACATGACGTACGCCCGGTCTGTGAATTGTTTTCCACAAAGACCTTCCTAATAGTACTAAGGTTATCACAGATATAACTGTAGCACACAAATAAATATGGAAGGATATACAACGTTTTTTAAAACACAGTTAAAAATCTTTGAAGCCTAACAATTAAAGCATCAGTAAAAAGATGAAGGTAGAATTCAGCAGCCTCAAATAAATATTAATACCCGCATACATAAACTTACATGTTCTTTTCACAATCCAGACATTTTCTCAATATCTTTGAAGCTTTATAAATATCGATCAGAGAAAAATTAAGTGTAAACAATAATGGGAATATTAGATCTGGCCTCTTTGGGATGCCATGAGTAGTTAGGAAAGTGGATGAATCGATCCAGGAAAATGAAATATAAAAGCAATCAGACTCAAGTAAATTAGCAGACCTAGTCATATTTTGTTGCTTTTTCTCAATTTCCCTGAATCGATTCATTAGCTTCCTTACAACTTCATGGCTTCCCAACAGAACATAAATTCATTCTTCTCATGAAATGGTCAAAGCTCAGGCAGGTATTTATAAATTCATTTCATGATTCAATTCGAAGATTAGTAATGTTATAAGTTATGGGGTCACAATCTTTGTGGATGAACTTTTATTTAGCTGTATGTTTGGTAGTTTTAACAGTGATAATATGCATGACCTTGTGGGTGAACTTTGGAGAGTCCATATTAAGGCATATGCACTTTGTTTTTCTCCACCAAATTAGAGATCCTTTCGGTTCTAACTTCTATTTTGGTCCCATGTGATAGTGATTCCTTGATTTGATTAGGTGGGGGAAGTGGTATTTCCCCTTCCGTAAGACAGTAAGAAACAAAGTGTACTTCGTGATTTTTTTCTAAGAGAATCTTAAAATTTTCTTATATTGTATTTTGGCGTAATAATATGGTTTTATAAAATCTTTAGATTTATTAAATGGTAGAAGATTTTATTGAAATAAAGAGTGATTATTTGAATCTTGTTTGATATTGGTTTTAAATTTTTTTTATCATGTTTAAATGTGTGTTACAATGAGAGAGGGGGAAGGAGAGAATCTGATGTTATACTTGTGTAAAGAAAAATGGCCAACATTTTTTTTTATTTTTTTGAACATAAAAAATATTATGTAAAGAGCCCATACAATATAATAATAAATATGAGATATTAATATATATACAAATATTACACTAAAATAAATAAATTAAAACGTAAGGATTAAAAAACAAAAAAACAGAATAAAAATAAAAATAAAAATATCAAAATGCATCAAATAAAATAGCAATCAAAAAATAAAAAACAACAAAATAAATAAGATACATAAATTTTTATGTTCTAGACTTAAATCACTAAATGGATTTTAATTCTGTATTTAATGTTGTTCTCCTCTCCTATTCGAATGTCTGCCACACTACAAATCCTATATTAGAAATAAATCAATATACTGCCATTACACCTCCCAATTTCTCCTCCCTGTGCACTCAACTTTTATTTTGCTATGCATACTTTTATTGTCAACACTTTTCTCTTTCATTATGCTATTGTGTTTACTTTCATTAACTTATATAAATGTACAACATTCATTTTTTCATCTTACATCAGTTACGGTCTTAAAAAATAATTGATTGTATTTTGAAAAAAAAAATGCAAATACGATCATACGGCCATCAAATTTATTTGATTTCTACACAAGACCCACATTGTCGTAGATCATATCTCTCCCTGCGTTTTCATCCCTGATTCCTCAATTTTAAAAGCACGATTACTGCTTTGGTTATATGAAATTGTAATGCCCGTGAATTGCTCACAAGCTCCTTCGTGAATTGTCAACGTGTTTCAATTCCATTCATACCGTTATATTTATTACCATTAACTTATATAAATGTACAACACAGAATAAAATATTTAGGATTATTAACCCACACATTATCCTTATTATCTACCATTTTATTATAATATATGATGAGCATGTATTATTATATGTTTTAAAAATTAATAATTTTATTATATTATGAATCGGGTCTTAATTAAATTAAATGACAAAACAAATAGAAAGTGATAGAAACACTTTTTGAAACTTAATTTTGTTAAATTGATATTGATATGAATGGCAATATAAGTATATATTTAAATATAAAAAAATTATTAGGTCAACATTATATTTTCATAATTAGTTTCTGTTTAAATAGAAAAATACTTTTTAAAAATGAGTTTTATTTTTATAATATATTCTAATAATTTAGGAAAATTGTATATATTTATATTTTTCTTATATGTAATAAATAGTAATTGAAATACTCACATATCTTATTTAAAAATATAAAAATGCTAGAAAAAAATTTAATAATTTTTTTATACTTATATTATTCTTATATTCAATTGTGGCGCCTATCTTAGTTATCAAAATATATTAGAAAAACATTATTTTAAGATAGGCATTATTCATATATTCAATTGTGGTACCTGTCTTATATTATTCTTATATGATCATTGTGGAACCTATCATTTATATATCTATAAAATGATCAAATTCAATATGTTATTCCACAATATAATAAATATATTATTTCTATAAATTGTGTAGATATGGCTCAACTAAAATTGTATTTTGAAAATGAAGAAGAACGAAGAGAATATCAAAGACAATATTATAAATGAAGACAACAACAAATGATAGATGCACAAAGGGGAAAAAAAGTGGAATTGACAATAACAATCAAAGATTTCAAGAATGCAGGAGCGAATTGACAACTGAACAATTAGAAATAAAAAAGATGCAACATGTATATAAGATAAAAGACATTCAGGTAAAACATCTCAACATGAAAAACATGTATTGAACATAATATTACAAATAAAAATGCATTCAAATCGATTAACTGAGGCAAAAAATAACATAAACAAAAAATTCATCATGAAGCATTGCAAAGGAACTACTAGGAAATGAATCATAATTTTGACATCAATTATGAAGAAGTAAAATTGATATCAATAGATCATGTGATCCAAACACCAGTAATGCATTTCAAGTTACAATGGATGTTGATGTCATAAACACTACACAAAATAAAGATATACAAGAGAAAATATCTCAACTTACAAGAAGAAGACAAATGGAAAATAATGATTTAGAAGAAGAGATGACTTCACAACCTAAAAGAAGGTAAAAATACAAGATACAAAAATTGAAAGAGAGAAATATATAATTGATTTTTAGTGGAATGGTTGGGAGAGATTTCAAAACATTTCAAATGATTTTTTGACATGGCTTAGATAAAATTTCTTCACGAGACATGTGTTATAATTTTCTAGAAATATTTAATAGATTAAATGTTTCTCGAACCCTTGAAGGCCCTATATGCAATAGATGTCGACAAGAGAAAGGTTATCATTGTTTTTTAACATCGAATAATATGGATCTTAAACCACAACCACCAAAACATGTAAACTTAACACAAGTTATGAAAATGTTAATATCTCATGTCAACCTTATCCTACAAGTGACACATGAAACAAGAGGCCAATATAAATATAAATTACATATAAACATTTTTCAATAAGAAGTAAAAAAAAATTCTAAGGTTTTACCACATCAAATAAAATATTTGCCATTGATTATAGTTCAACGAAGATATCAATGTGGAATAAATTATAACTTTACTATCAATAGAGATAAAGTATATAAGGCCCTAAAATATAAAATAGAACATGACATGTTTTATTCAGATGTTCAAATTGATGAAAATTCACACAAGGATATTACACTTGACTTTGATGAAAATATCTTTAACTAGCTAAACTCTGTCTATATACAATTTGATTATGATGCAAATGAAGTTGTATTTGTGGGTCTATTGATGGATATGGATGAAATAAATATAATTTATCACATAAATTTAGTGGCATGTAAACCACATAATACACCAAGAAATATGGAATTAATCTATGCACATGTACATAACCCAAATGCAGATCTTTGATCACTGATTGATTAGCTAGGAAATGGAGCATCTCCTATAAATGAGTATGTGATATTAGGATTACTTGATAAGGCATTTGAAATATCGTTTCTTGATGGAAGATTTGATCAGATAGAACTACAGTTGAAATGAATACATGTGCATGAATTTGTTAAACATTTATTTATCTTGTTTATTTAAAATCATTGTGACCATTTAATTATTTTTAATTAATGGTCAAATCTATGTCAATTGAAGACAATACTATAAAAGTATCACACTTGAAAACAAAAGATGAAATAGTTATTTCCATCAAAATGGTTGTGGGATATGTTGATAGATACATTTCCAATTTTCATCAAGGAATAGATTTTTTTTACAAATGCAAACAAACTTGGTGAAGCACTGGGCCTCATTAGTGTGCATATTTTACGTAATTTGTTATTTCAAATAATAGAATGTGAGACATCCAAATTTACATGAAACAAGTTTCAGGTAATATTTTGAAATATCATTGAATTCTTAGATTTACCACTAGGTAAAGTTTTCCTCCCTTACACCTACTGATTTCCATTATATTGAAGACTTTTTTGCCAAGTTAAAGTCTATTATCTCATAATTGAGACCTTGTGGTAAGTCTAAAATGATGAGAATTGTGTTATATTTTTTTAATCTAAGCTAAAGGGCATACTTAAACTATTTCCCCTTACCTTATATCCTTCCATTGATGCCTTAGATTATTATTTTAAGATGTCTACTTTTCATACCTTTTGTAAATGTCTCATTAGGGAGAAATCTATTCCTAATTTCAAAGCTTTATTAATAAATCACCCAAAGGTAAAGGTAAGCTAAATCCAAAATCCAAGCTAAATACGTAATCCACCTAGTATTACTCTAAGTTTAATAAATCTATTAAGCACCCTTATTTTAATTCAAATGAGTTTCCCTTTATGTCTAAGAGGAAGTCTGGTGAGACCTATACCTTTTATGGTAGGAAGGTTCATCTCAAGTCTAGGAGTTAAAATCAAATGAATATATTATAGGAAGTAATATAACAACACAAGATCACTATCTCTTCTTATTATTCTTCTCCTTATATTTTTAAAGGTAAAGGGAAAAATTATCTTGAGAGTTGATGATGTCTACAAATAGTTAGATACTTAATTCATCTACTTCTCATCATATGAATCATTCACATAACCTTATCACTTCACATAATTATAGTAGCATGCCACATATTATACTTGGGAATTTTATATTGATTGATGTTTTAGGTTTAGGCATAATTGAGTTGTAGAGTGAATTCATCAAAAAAATTCTTCTTATTCCTAATTTTTTTAATAATATACTTTCCATCTATTAGATTTGTAATCTTGGTACTGAGAAGATGGTGGATTTTTGTCACATAGTGTTGTGATCCGAGAGTTGAAGAATCTATAGGAAGTGATTATTTTAGGTGATATTGACCATGGTTCATGATTGTATGTATTTGATAGGTTTGAGTCTTCTTTAGGATCATCCCATGTTTTGCTCATGCTAATTCTTTGAGCAAGCTATGCCATGGGAACATCAACTACTATTATTTGTATAAATTGAGTTCACAAAACTTGGTTACTACTATTCCTATGGTGTCTGGTATTGATGGGTTTTTACAAGGTTGTGTTTTTGAAAAACATCATCAAGATCATATTCACAAAGAAAAGGCTAAGAGATCTATTGTTATCCTTGATATGGTACATAACAACTTCATTCATTTCCAACTTGTCTTTTTAAGGGGTCAAGTATGTATTCACATTTATAGATGACTTATTACATTTCCCATGGGTGTTCTTTCTAAAATACAAAAATGAAAATGTTTGAACATTTCAAGGAGTTTAAGCATTTTTTTAGAAGCAATCTTCCCCTTGAATAAAGAAGATATGCTCAGATCATGGGGGTTGTATCTTTCTAGGCCATTTCAATATTTTTGTACTAATTATGGCATTCAACATCAATACATTATACCCAATACCCGTCATAAAAATGATTATTATGAGAGGTAGAAGAAGACATCAAAAGAGAGGGCCAATTTTATGATTCATTACAAGAACAAAGAACATGTATTTTGGGACAAGGTATTGAATTGTTCTAACTACATTAAAAACCACATACCCCATAAGGTAGTGCAAGACATATTTAATAATGAAGCTTGTTCCTATGTCATGTATTATGTTTCTTCATTCAGAATATTTGGTAGTGAATTTTTTTGTGTTTTTCCCTAATGATAAATACAAATTCATGGAGAAGAAGAGTCACCCACTCAATTTCAGTGACTACTATGAGGATGTCAAGGATTTTCTTTTATTTTACCTAATCATCCATGATGTTCTATTTCAATGGGATGTCAAGTTTGATGAGCACTTCAATATGGATACTTCTTCAGCATCTCTTCCCTTACTCACTCCTCCCCCTTCTTCATCAATTAAGAATTATTTACTGCTTGATAACAATCGGTTTTTTTTTTTTTTTTTTTTTTAATCTTGCACCACCAATGCCTTCCACATAGTCTATGCCCAAGTGGGTTCATACAAATTGATAGGAAGTTATCTCTTTGGTAGGTGATCCTACTAACACCCATCATATTCATTCCTAGATAGTTGGGTTTAGTCTTAAAGGTCATAGTCTTTCATAGGATCAACATATATTTTAAGATACAAATGGTATACTTGAGTAGGATGCGAAAAATGTAAAGGATTATTCTTATTCATAATTTAAGGATCTACATATATTTTTATATACGCTTTGGATTTATTTTCTCTTCATATGCGAATAAAATAGGTACACCACAAGTGGGCCTAGAAGACCAAACATGAAAATGATGGTTCTATCAAAAATTATAAGTTACGTTTTGTGTTTAAGGGTTTTTCACATGTTGAGGAGATTGACTGCTTAAAAACCTTTGACCTTTGTTTTCAAGATGAATTTTGTTTATAATGTTTTAATTTATTTTACTACAACATATGGATGGCCAATGCATTAGATGGTTGTGAAGAGAGCATTCCTACATGGTGATCTTCACGAGGAGATGTATATGGAGCAGACATAGGATTTTTTATTGAATTATTCATAAATTTGTAGACTTCGCCATTCACTCTATGGTGTCAAGCAAGATCATACAATTTGGTATGAGAAGGTGTATAATTTTTTGGTTTTTTCTAGTTTTCACTATTTCCATTCAAATGCTACATTTTACATGCAAATAAATGAGGATCCCTTTTGGTACCTTTTCTATATGCTGATAACTCGATACTTATAAGTAATTCTCCTTTCATGATGTAAGATGTACACCATAATTTTATAAAACAATTTAACATGACATATTTGAGATTTATGCTATTGTAATATAAGTTGTTATTTACAACTCATATACATACACATACCTATACTTCAAAATATAATTAATATTAAATACTTTTATTATTAACAACTTATATATATACACACCATATACTCCAACAAATGAATAATATTAAATCATTTTGTTGACTTTTTTATGAATAATATTAAATCATTTTGTTGACTTTATTTGATATGAGAGTGAGTCATCCCTGATTACTAGATGATGTAATCATTTTGACGGCCTCTCTAAATTCATGGTTTCCCAAATGATATGAGAGATCAATTTTTCCTAAACATAAATTAGTGGTCATTTTGAATGAGCCTTTCTAAATTTTTGGTTTCCTTAATGATATGAAAAATAAATTTTTCTTAAAATTAATTTTGTTATTAACATATATAAATACACACCATATACTCCAACAAATGAATAATATTAAAGCATTTTGTTGACTTCATTTGATATGAGAGTGAATCATCCCTGATTAATAGATGATGCAATCATGTTGAAGGGGCCTTTCTAAATTCATGGTATCCCAGATGATATGAGAGATCAAATTTTCTTAGACATATATTATTGGTTGTATGCAAGTTTCTTCCCAAAGATTAATTTAATTTTGTCGATGTTGTTAGGGTAATTTAGTATACCTAAGGTAATTAATGGACTTTTATATACCTACTGTCGAGCTGTCAATCATTGTCACGCATTCATGACATTTATATTTTTTTGAGAATGATCCCTGTCAGTGAAGATGGTTACATTTATGGCTTTACTTGTCAAGAAGTCAACACAGGTCATTCATATGTCTTCTCTCTTATAATATGTCTCTCCTTAATTTCAACAATCGCGTCAAAGTCCGCTCTGTAAATCTATAAAGTTCCAGACCCATAACCATGAGACAAAACACTTATCTCTGCCACAGGCCCGTCAGTTTTTTCCAGCTATGTGCATATCATCACCTTTCACATCATCTATAACTTTGTTGATATGACCACCGATAATTTTGCAGTCCCGTCCTCCTTTGTACACCCCAATTGGCGTATACTTAGTACACGGTTCACCGACATCACAGGGAAACCATTGAATCCGTTTGTCCAACTCTGTGAGTCATGCGTATCGTCCATCGACATATGTCAGATAATTGGTACTAGATTATATTTATATATGTTCTTTTTTATTGGTCTTTTTAGGAGTATATAATTATTTCACTAGTTTAGTGTTTAGTTTTTTAATAAGCCTTAGTCAAAGAAATATCTTTGTTTGTTAAGATATTATTGGTCTCGAACAAAATTATTAATGTCTCTCATTTGTTTTTTCTCATAACAAAATGTGAATCACTACTCTTTGTAGAGATGTATTATTAGGTGAATTGGACGTCCTAAGGAATGTCTATATTAGTTTTAATAGAAGGTTTATTAGATATGCATGAAAAATCATAAAATTGAATTATTTAGTTGAACATATAGGGCATCAAAAGAAATTGAAGAAGAAGGTGAATAATTGATATCAAGTACATCACTAACTTCGTGATCACCAATTGTTATATTGAAAAAATAGAAAATGCCAAACATAAAATAAAACTAAAGAGTTATTATATAAAATAATTAAAAAAAAAAATCACTAAAGGGACTAAAGCTAGGGATGGTAACTAGTGTATTGGTGATCACTCTCTTGTTCATGATGGGTGGGCAACGATCAAATGTGATTGTTAGAAATGCAAGGTTCATTTAGGTGGTTAACACCTAATGAAGACATAGTGTGGACCCAATCACACTATCTTAATGTATTTTTTATCAGTGATGATTTTTTATCATTGAATTTTATTCTTAAAAAATATATTATGTCAGTAATTACATGTGGGTTGTATCAATGATTATTAATTATCAAGTTGAAGATGTAAAAAACTGAGTGTGTCCCTATTTTCTATATGTGTGTCAATGCCATCACCAATAGTTGATTGTTTCCCTATTTGTGCCTAGCTTATTTATTTTTAATTAGGCCACCACAAATAGCTAAGTGTGTCCCTTATTTTGCGTATCTAATGTGTGTAGTGAAAAAATATGTATACATTCAAATAGATACAATGCATGAACTCATAGTGTTTCCTAATTCATACTTGTGTTGGTGATGTGTTTCCATCTAACATGATCTCTGTCGAACCACATATTTGTTTTAGTTCATTTGTAATGTTTTCTTTCCATCATATTATGTTTTTACTAAGGTGGGAATGTTGGAGACTGACCAAGGTTAATAAAAACTAGTTTTGTTGATTTATTGCTATACAATATAAGGTGTGTGTATCTACACGAGTTTTTAATAACAATTCACATTATAATAATGCATATTAGATTGAATGAAAAGTGTTGACTCTTTGTTAACAAGAGAGTAAACTTGTATAAGAATCCCTCCAACATATGAATAAGATCAAATCATTTTATTAACTTCAATTGAGTTGGAATATTTTATCGCAAGCCTATCCCCTCACCTTTTTTATTTAGAATTTATATTTTCAACAAATTTCACTACACTCAAAATTGATTCTAATATGTGTTAGAAACTAGTGGAAATTCTTGTGTTTATGAAACATAAATGTCTTGATATTTCATTTTAAACTGGTTTAGTATTCCATTTTAAGATCCACGAAAGTGATTGGTAGGAAACCAAGTGTATTTTGAGGTATATTCAGGGTACTACACACATTGGTACATATAGTACACTTTAGTATTTTATTCTCATATTGTGGGATTCACTTATATAGATTGTGTCAGTGACACTAATAATTAGAAGTCAACTTTTAATTTTTTTATCACCTTGGTTTAGGTCTAATTTCTTGGTCTTGTAATAAGAAATCTACTAAACATGCAATGTAATCCATAAAATCAAAGTATTGAGTGTTATTTTAGCCAACCAGGAGGTTCTATAGATTATTCAGTTAGTGATAGAATTCATATTTTAAAATTGATACCAACACTCTATAGTGTGATAAGTAGAGTACCATATAAATTAATTGTAACAGAATGGAGCAATAACCTAAATATAACACATTTACATTGACATGTAGTTCATTAGGTATCTCATCCATGATGGTATCCTTAACTTGGAGTTTATGATTATAAATAATCATGATTGTGAAATTTTTTTTAGGCCTTAGAAATAACATTTGTATCTTTAGTCATGCTTGATACTTGGGGTGAAGGAAGGTGTAATTCATAGGATTTCATTATGAGTCCCTCCTTCATTGATTTCTTAGATTGTACACAGGTACTCGATCAGGAGTAGATATTGGGAAACATATTTAGAGGATATACCACATATTTTTTTGTAAACCCTACCTAATTTGTAATTTAGGGGGTGTTGGTGTAATTTTTAATTATGCACTTTAGTTAAATTAACTTAACTATTTGATTTTTCTAATAATTATAGTTAGTTGTTCACATCTCTAGCCTTAGAATAAAGATAAGCATCCATTTAATACTTAGTTATCTTCTATTTACATGCATGACTTATGTGAAAAATAAGGAAAGGAGATGTAACCCTTGATAATACAATATATTCTCCTCAAATCTATATGTTCATTTTAACATTTTTAGTAATTTGTTTGATCAATACAACCTCAGTTTTTTTTATTTTTCTTTGTCTTGTAGAATTTTCTTGATATTTTTAGGTGGGTGAACTTTGTGGATATTTATTAGATTCTATCTATCTCAACATTTTTCTTTTATGTATGTCATTTATCGAATTTTTTTTATAAGATAAAACAAGCATCTAAATCACGGTATGAAAAGGTTATAGTTATTTGAGGTTGACTTATTTTTTGAGAAGTGAATATGATGATACTTTAAACATTCTAGTGTAAAGAAATAAAATTATGGTTTTGAGTATATATGCTGATGACATTTTGGAAAGTATTAAAATGAAAAAATATTTAGAGAGTTATTTGAAATTTAACTAATATGAGAATTTTGCACTATTATTTTGGAATATAACTAAGAAAAGAAAATATTATTGTATTTTAATTTTATAATATAAATACATATATAAAATAATGGAAATATTTAAAATAGAAGATTATAAACTATATGTAATTCTCATGAAAACTAATTAAAAAATTTATAAGGTGAATGAGATGAATTGGTTTATGATACAAAATGTATGAATTTCTTTAAAGGCCTGATATATTTTTAAAATATTAAATTTGATATTTCATTTATAATTATTATTTCTTTATTTTTTCCTAAACTCATGCATGAACCAAGAAAGAGTCATTAAATAGTAGATAAAAGAGTTCTAAGATAATTGTAAGGTAAGATTTGTTTTTTCATGGAAAATATAAGAATTGATAATTTCATGTTTACAAGTTTTTTAGCTGTCGATTATGGCGTTATTAGGGAAGGTGTCTAGTAAAATTTACTAGATGTATTTGTGACAAGGGAAATTGATAGTTTTTGTGAAAAATAGGATACAATAGAGAATTATGAAATTGGTAACATCAACTACTTCAATAGAGGGAGTTTAAAATGTTAAGAGAGATCCTATAATCTTAAAAATTTTAGTCAAAATGCCATCAAAATTGTAAAGGATCATTTAATTCATGTAAAGACCAAACATGTGGTCTTGAATTATCACTTATTGAGGATTTTTTTGGTAATTAAAGGAATAGAGGTTTAACACAACATCCTAGAACTTATTCAACTCTAATTTGAATAGGATGAGCCTCCATATAACTACCCAACCGATTGTGTAAATGTAAGGGTAACTAGTCCTCTAGGGCCTCAAAAAAAAATTGGGTAGAGGTTGGGAAATCACTCTGGCCCCACCAAAAAACCTTATTCTTACACCCTCACTTATTGAGGATGTTGTTAAAAGAAAGGATATTTCACTTATATTACTATAGAGAAAAAATTGATAGAGATATTAACAAAGATTTTAGATTGTGTTAATTGCTAAACATTCATAAGCATTATTGGAATATATAAAACATGAAAGAAAAAATAATAGATGAAACCATAATTGAAATCATATAAAGGTATATTATAAATATTGATCCAAATTATATTAAGTTTAATTTTAGAATATTTAACTATGAAAAAAGACAATTATTTATTTGATTTTATGAACACATGAAAATAAAAAGTTAAAGGTCATATGCCAATTCATTTTCTTTGATGTATTTTATGAGAATAAAGAATGTATAGAATAAAAAATGTGTAGAGATAATCTCTCCGAGTCCTTGCCCATCAAGAACATGTGTGGCACCTAGGATTGGATTCAAAATTAACACATTTTATTTGGTGTTTAATTTACCAAGGGCTCCCCTTGGTGAGAGGTTGCTCCACCTCTTTATTCCCTAGCTCTTTTATCCATCTTGTAAGCAACCTAAATCTATAAAAAATCTATTTTGGGTTTATCCTAAAGCCTAATCTACTTGGAATTGGATCTATTATCTATTCCAACCTTTTCATCCTGAACCCTTTTTCTTGAAGATAGGCACTTTTTAGGGATTATTCAAATAGCTAACTTCTATTAATTTTATGTGGTAGTTTTTTCATGTTATCATCCTCTTTTAGATTCGTATAGCCATAAATAATGCTATATTTAATCATGATGATTATGATATTTCATTCTCTACTAATGATAAGGTTGTTGTTATCTCCTTACTGTACTTGTAGATTTAGGCTTAAGTGGAGAAGATGACATTAGACCTACACCACCTACAAGAGCTCCTCAACCACATGGGAGTGCCCCCATGCACTATGATTAAAGTTACACTAAATAGCTCGCCCCATGTACCCCTTCCACCTCCTCCCAAGAGGGACTGAAGTAGAAGTCGGTCTTGTATCAAGGGCCATTTTTCTCCTTGGCCTCCTCCATGGGTGGTTGGAGTGATTTTGGAAAATCTAATGTTGGTCTTGCTCAATGATCTCTAATGAGTGTTTTTCTTCCTACTCAACCCACTAATGTTTTTTTAGTCACTATACATGATCACCCCTAGATGGATAGACTACTCTGGAGATCTTGAATGTGGAGCCACCTACTTCATTGATGATTGATAAGGATAACCCTCTACCTTTGCCTCCTAGGGTAGCGATATGTGCTTGATTTTCTCTCTAGTTATTTATAATTATTATTAAGATGTTCTATCCAATAATTTATTGATGTTTTAAACTGGTATGTTTTACTGGCATGAAGTACAGACCATGACATGTTTGACCACATTACTATGTAACCTTCTATATTATATTTTAATTTGTTAATATAATATAAGGTGTTCTAATAGTGAAATCACTTAACACTACCTAATAAATATTTATACATTTTATAAAGATTAAAATTTAAAATGAAATTTATTTTAATTATGTATTACAATCATCAACCATCTCAACTGACTATAATTTATAGATGAGGTTGAAATCTTCAATTTTACCACATGGACTACACCATATCTAAACCAAGGAGTTTTAAATTGTTTTAAACTCTCCTAGTCATTAATATCTCAAAAAAAAAAATCCATGAATTCAATTAGTTACACCCTCCACATGAATAGTGGAATAGGTGGAGACATTAAATGAAATTAGATGAAGGCATATCTATAAAAAGATGAGGATGACTTCCTAATAAGAGATGTTATAAATCAAGAGAATTTATAGATGTAAACAATGAGGTGGACACCTATCTATAAGAAGTTGGGGATGCCTTCCTCAGAAGAAATGTTATAAATCAGGATAATTTTTAAATGCAAATGAAGGGGAGGAAACTTCCCCAGCAAAAACATGTTGAGGGATAGGTGGAAGGATGCCTTACTAGTTTAGCATACCCAGTTCAGGAGAAAGACACCATGGAAATGAGAGAATATTGGAACATGGCATTCCATTCAGGATTAACAAGTTCCATGGTTATTTTTCTTCTCATTTCTCATCATAAAATTCTTACCTACCTCATTATTTTTTATTGATGTGAAATGTTGGTATTTGGAAGATTTCACATAAATTGTAATATAAATATTTAAAGTCCATTTTTTTTAGAGTTGATTATTCAATGGGACTTAGAAATATATTTGTGAGAAAAGTGCAACTAAATAAATAAAAACCATTAACAAAATATATTAGATAACATTCATATTTTCTTCAATTGACTATGTTTTAATGATTAAAAATTTGTTTCTTTTAGCCAATTACATCACCAAAGAATCTCATTTCTTCCCCAAAATTATAGTAACCTTCCATTTTCATAAGTGAGATGTTTTCCTATAGATAACTACATTTTGTAGGAGTATAGGATGTAATGCATTCAAGCTAGTTGGGCCAAGACTTAGGAGGGAGTAATAGCTCATAAGTAGAATGAAAAATGGATAGGTAGATAATAATATAAAAACATTTATCTTGTTTGTCAACTATAGGAAAATGCTCTTACAAAAATCCAATGCTATAAAGTATAATTTGAGTGCCAAATATGGTGTTTAATCTACTCCCACTCCAATGCCCTTCCTGATCTACATTGGCACCAATATTAAACAATGATTAATTATTTAGTATTTTCATACATATGATGTTGTTCAAGAACATTAATTTATAAAATTCTATTGTGTTACTACATTTAAAATCAAAAAAATATTTATTAACTTGAATTAGTGGTATAAAAAATTATTTGATTATTTATTTGAATAATATTATTAAGTTCATCATATTAACTAAAAATATCCTCCTCTTATTTCTTTCCAATATGATAAATATTTATTCCATAAATATTTAAATCATTTAGTCATATATACAAAATTATATAGATATAAATTAAAATAAGAATTGGAAAAAATTATCATGATTCTAAATCTAGATGAGAGTCTTGTAAACTATTATAACTATGGAAATGTATATCAAACTATGGGTCTAGTCATACACAAAGATAGTATCATATTACCTTCATGCGAAGTAAAAACATGAACATATATACAAATGTTAATACAAATTTTATCCATGTTAATCCATTTGATTACATTAACCACACTAATATTATTATTAATCTTTAAAATTATGAAATTACCATTTAAACATTATCAAATTATAAACTAAGGTATTTAAGAAGACATTAATGCTTGATTTTCTCAATACCTAAATTTAAGATATACTCATTTGATTGTTGTAGTTATATCATTTAAAAAATGATGTACCTATATTTTGATTATCAAATGCAAATATAAATGTTAAATTCAATATTTTTTCATTTCTCAAATATTCCTAAATATATTATGAAATAAAAAGATTTAAATTAAATGGCAATAATGATACTTCTATTTGTATAAATATTATTTTACAATCAAAGATTAATATAGTGTTGTAAAATTATTAGGGACAGGGAACTTTGAACTTGGAACTCATATCATTATTTCCCATTATAAAATCTTGCTATCATGTATTTCTCGAGCCACGTATTTCTCAAGCCACTTATGACATATTGTCATAACATTTGAAAATTGATGTTTATTTTATTGATAGATAATAATAATAATAATGGAAAAGGCTCACTTATTTCATGGTACAAAAGGATTTGGATAGTAGATCAAACAAAAAAATAACAAAATAAGCCTCCAAGAGATTAAAAAAATAGATACGTAAAAATCCAAATAAGCTAAGTAGCTACAAAGCTATCAAGATAATTTCAAGAGAGGATAAAATAATTGAATTCTAGAATCTTCATGTCCTAGAGCATTTAAAATTGAAAGAGGGAAGTAACACCATGGAACCACTCCCAAGAAGAAGGAAAACACCATCACCAAAATTGTTGGTCATCAGTCACCAAAACATCCTTTAAGCAATGAAGTAAGATCACCACTTAGAAAAGTTTGATGATGAGAGAACCTAGGATATGGATCATGGCTTCTACAAGCCTATCAAACATAAATTATCTAAGAATATAAAACATGTAAGAATACATGAGACTGTAATAAACACTTAAAAAACTAGACAACTAATTCTCTAAAAAATATTACTGAACAATGAGAAGTTGTCAACGAGTCAAGTCTTTTCTAATTAATAATTTATATTATTCCCAGGGAGGGGATCTTAAAAATGCCAATATTTATTATAAAATAAATCTTTATTATTAGTGATGTTTCATAATTCATGAAGAAGTACTTGAATTATTATTGGCATTAAGATATCCTTAAAATTAGAATATTGCTTATGTGATCCACATTAAAGTATGAATGAGATATTATATTTTATTGGTGGTATAGGAAACCCATGTAAAACATTATCCTATAAACACTTTTTTAAGATCATAGTGATGTGTTTTCCATGGAGATCATTGGATGCCAATATACTATCAGGGTGGGTAGGTTGAGAAACATAAGGATCAAGTTATGAATTTTAGGACATGAGTACAAAGTGATGAGAAAAATATTAGTTAGTCTAACTATGACTCAATAGATTTATAGGATACAATAATGGGGAATTGTTAAATATAGACTCCTGGCCATAAACAATGTATATGAGAAGTTTTTCCTTTATTTGTATACATTAAGACTAAACTTATTAATTTTTTAGCTCACTTTCATACCTGAACCATGCCATGTGGAATAATTATTATTAACCCATCTAAACATCAACCTCTTTCTTGTCATTATATTCACATATATCCTTATTGTGAATGAAATTGACACTCTCAGTGTATGTGGGATCAAAAGACTTTGTGTTTGGAGGTAAATTCATCTACAATACTCTCTATTTCTACATCCTATATAATTTGTTACTACCTTTAGAAATGATCTCTTATTTACTCCTTGTTTTTATTAAGGAAACAACTTGTTTATAATGTGAAATTATATTGTATTGTATCAATTTTAGAAAATACGCATACACATAATATTGTGAATGATGCAATTATGAGATGTAATTGAGTAATCTTCTTTTATTGCACTTTTGAATATGATCAGATGTAAATATTGATTTAAAAATATTTAATTTGTTTATTTTAAAATTATATAATTTATTTAATCAAAGAAGGAATAAATATTATGTGAATGTGTACTTGACGAATTGGTAATAGAAGTTATTACACTTAATAAAACTAATGTTATTAGAATTGTTTATTATGTGAATATGTACTTAATAAATTGGAAATGGAATTTATTATACTTAATCAAATTAATATTATTCAAATTGTTTTGTACTTTCAAAATTTATTATTATTAATTTTAATTAATAAGAATTATAGAATCTAAAAATAATTAAGAAAAAATTAGTATTTTTTTACATTATCAGTAAAAAGGGATGAATGTTGTGCCAAAAAAGAGGACTATTTGATCATAAGTGTTTTGTCATTGATAATAAAGAGGGAATTCATATAATTGTGATCTTTATTAAATTCTATTACACTTTCTTGTAACTTATATTTTATAATTTTTTTCACATTTTAAATTACGCATGAAACTATTTTATAAAAAAATTGATTTATATTTTAATTGGACATGCATGATTATACCAAATGTTGTGAGATATAGTAATGAGAGGAAGTTGCTTGGATAAGTGAGTTACTTTATATGGAAGTTAAGGGTTACAATAATTTATAAATAAATAAATTATTGTATATATTTTAAGATATGAATAAATAAAGAATAAGCCATTTCTTTTTAGTTCTTATTATAACTATTAATACCTTATTACATATTAGTCCCCTTTACTGAAGATATTTTGAAATGGAACAAGACTTGTCAAGCTCAAGGATGATTTTTCCCTTATCTAACATATGTCTTACTCTTCTTTATCTCAATGGGTGGATTGTGGATAATTGGTTTCTTTTCATGGAAGATAACTTGAGAATTTTCCCTAGCGCAAAAGGTTTTTTTATTGCTCTTTTTGATCTCATAAAGGATTTGAATGCGGTGTTTCAGAATCTTATTTGGTCATGGAATAATAATATTATTACTTTCAAACCATGGTCTGAATTTTGACCCTCATATTGAGGCCTTCAATGTTAGACCAATTTAGGTGACAATACTGTTTTTACCTTTATAATTATGGATAAATTTCTATTTCAAATCCATAGGAAATTATTTGAAAAAATTATTATTTGTGGGCCCCAATTATCTATTTCATACTATTATTTCTCAGATCTTAGTTAATCTATATGTATTTAGAGATCTCCTTGAGTTTATTTATTTTAATGTTCAAGTTCGTAATTGGAAGCAATATCTCGATTATGAATGTTTGCATTTCTGATGTAGAAATTGTTTTTAAACATGACATGTGGACACTTCCTAAAAAAATCTTAATCATAAAAAGAATATATCCTTGTGGAAGGATTCCATACCTAAGTGTAGTCTTATGGTAATGGATATTGAAAGTAATAGTATTGAAAAGGATTTAAACACAAATAATACAAGTGAAATTCTATAATCACCAACGTATGTTTTGGATCTAATCTAAAAAAATAGTGATACTTGTATGGAGTCTATAGCTAAAGAGAAGGAACTTGACTCACAGAGAGCCTTGTCAAAGGCCAAATTTGTTTTAGAATCATTGGAGACTAGAGAGAAGGTTATGACTCATGTTCCACTAAAGAATATCCAATCAGTTAGTGTCTTAGAAGTAGCCATTCCTATCTTCCTTGAAATGGAAGGAGGTGGTGATTGGATGATTTTTAGTATAAATAAGAAGGGGAAGGGATAAAAGGGATTATAATTAATGAACATGACACTTAGATCTTGAATGAAAAATCATGTTGGAGGGTCTTAGGGTTTTTTTTCCTATTTTTTAGTCATTCCTTTGATATTTTTGTGGTCTTTTGGTTGTATTTGGATTATGTCTTATTTTGCCTGACATGCATGGCCAAATCTACCAATTTTTAATTTAGGCTTGATTCTTTTCTACCAGTAGAATATTTTTGTTGACGTGTATTTGTCATATCTTTTTCTCAATTATTATAAAGTGGATTCCCTTATAAAATAATCATATTTACCAATAATAATATTAAAAAAAAAAACATTTTTATTTGTCAAATTAAGAATACACTTACCAAATTAAAAAATACAAACCTCCAAGATTTTATTAGTAAGAAATATATCACCTCAATAAGTTTTACCAATATACTTTGATGCAATGAAAATTCATAAAAAAATTAAATATTTAAATAATTTTTTAAACAAATATTATAATAATTTTAATTTGAATTAATTATCTATTAGAGTTTTGCTGATTAGGGAGAGGGTTTACAATACCAATCATTTACATATAAATATTTGGAGGCATCAATATGCAATGGTATAAATTCAATCCTTAAATTTAACTAAATTTTGTAATGAGTTACTTTTATTTATATATTTTAATAGATATGACAATGCATTTACAATAAAATAACTTTAATTTTAAAACCATAAATCAAATAAAAACTACAATATCATATATTCAAACTCAAAAAATCCTTGATTGCAATGGTTTGGGAGTATCTATGTGAAATGTAAGCTAGTTTAGATTCTAGGTAAGCATACTAGTTGTATTCCAATATTTTCTTCATCTAAGTTTTATAACTCAATAAATCTAAATATTTATTTTAGTTTATATTATAGTTATTTTACTATTTTCTCAATAGATAATTGGAAAAATGTGTATGTGATAAACACTCAAAGTTTACAAATTAGTTTTTGAATTAGGTATATATGGGGTCGAGTATCAACATGATTATATGTCGTAGTTATATTTTGTACTTGATCTTCAATACATAATATATATTGGAGGATGAATATAGTCACACTGCCCTTATTCTAACGTGTAGTATACGTTGGCATTGCCACATTGCAAAGAAAAAGAGTAGTTAATAGTGAGTTTCTAACTTTGGAAACATGGTAACATATATAAAAGGGTGAATGGTCAATAAATTGAAACAATGGTACAAGTACTTTTTTCCATGCTAGAAAGTATGTGTTGTGAATACGTATGTTTTTACATTAAATGCCATTAATTTTTTTTAGTGATTTTAAATACATATGTGAGAATGTGAGGCTCATTTGAGGTCACATTAACAATATATATATGCTTTCCATTTATGAGAGCAAGTTTTTATGATGATTTTTAACCAAAAGAATTTTTAGATCTAATTTTTTAGGTCTTAAAGAAGGCATTTCTTAATTAATTATGTAGGAAAAATTCCAATATGTCTAACTTAAGTTGAAGATGAAATATATTCTTTGAATAAAATATAAAACTAGCTATGTATACATTTTTTATAGTATTATCTTGTTTGATAACATGGAATAATGAAATTACTATAAATAAATATCTGTTAATGATAATTTTGGTTTAGAAGTATGGTTTTTCTGAAAACACTATATTTTTTAGTTTTATAGCTTAAGAGAAGTCATTTAATGACAAATCACATGACCAAGTGTAGGTAGGATTTTTCCTTTGAAAAAAACAAATAACTATATTTGTTTTCATCTTTTTATAGTAGTGTATCATTTGATGGGATGGAATTATCAAATTATTTTAAAAGGGGATTTTTTAATTCTCTTTGCTTGGTAGTAGTGGAACAATAAATCCCTAGTCCTTTGATATTTAATAATGCATAGACTAGAGACTAGGTGTGCAACCATTCCTGACATAGTTAATAGGGGTATTAGAATCACCCCATTTTTAAAAATTACTATATGGGTTTTTTTTAATTCTCATTAACTTTTATATAGGTTTATAGGGTTGTGATTTATTTTTTTAGAATGTAATTTTTTTTTAGTTGGTTGTGTTTAGGTAGTGGTAAGCATTGAATGAAGATAAATATTGACTTATGAACAATACAATGAATTAGTTGTGTTTTCATTATTTTTTGTATAATATTATGTTATTTGATGACATAAAATCATTATATTATTTTAAATATAACTATATTAATGCCCTTTTGTATTTTCCCCTTCACTTTATTTTACTTTTTAAATGAATATATGAGTTATTTGTGGTTCTCTATGTACCTTAGGAGTTCAAAGAGGAAACAATAAGTATATTAGTCTCTTGTTAGTCAAAATGAAAAAAAACATCAAGAAAAACAATTGACTAAGACTGAACCCTTTTACATAGTAACTAGGGGGAGCATAACAAAATAAGCTAGAGCATAAAATAGAGATGAAGACAATACAATTTCTTACCTATTTTATCATATATGATGCTTCCTTGTTAGCATAAGAATGTCCATGCTTGCCTATGATGATTATAATATTTTAACAATGTTCCTCCATGGTGGTATCATCTCTTCAATAATCACTTGTTGCTTTGTGTGAAGCTTGACATAATAACACTACTCACAAAGAGCTTCAAGAAGGTATTCCAGTAGAATAACATTACATACAAAATCTTGTTTATCAATGGTGTGGGTAATTATATTTACATCTCAAAGAAATAACTCTAATCATAGGTAGTGTTGGTTGCAAGTTGTACACCTATTTTACTTAGCCTTGTACACTTGAAAAAAATGGAAAACAAATATGAAAAACCTACTAGTATGTCATTATAGTTGGGGAAGGGTTTGGCATCAAGAATGGACTAAACAAATAAAATATTTGAGAGGTAATGACAATGGGTATGGTTATCTCACTGCTACTTCTAGCTTTACGTAAACTAAGGTGAGAGGACCTATGGGGTAGATTTCTCACTTGGAGGGGTTCTATAATTCAATATCCAAGGGCATTTTCAGCACAAATAAATACAAATATGACCAAGGCATGACCAAACTTTTTTACTCAACCTGGGAAGGGTTGTCACATGAAATAAATAATGCTGTAGTTCACATACAAGCTAATGAAGACAGATCTAAAGATGATTAAAATCTTCATTCTAAAGAATTTTTCAATGTGGTTGAATTAAAGACTATAACACTGGGCTTCAAATCACAAAATGTAGAAATATTTTATGTATGTGAATATTCATGAATCTATAGGAAAATAATACTAAAAATATGCAAAGGGTGTATTATTTATAGGGTAAGACATGGTGAGAATGGTTAGATAATTGTAAAAAAATGGTGGTGTACTGGTGGCTTTCAAACATCAAGGTTTATTTCAACACTCATGACATTATTCCTTAGTAAAAATTAAAAAACTCAAATGCAGGATAATATGGACTACTAGGAGTGACTTAAATTTATTGGTTCCAATGAAATGCAAATATGTAAATGATTCTTGAAATACTAGAAGATAACTTGAAATAGAATTTCCTATACCTTTTCCTACTGAATTCATAAATTCAAGGTGCCCTAAAAGTCATTCAAGAATAAATTTTCAAGTTAAAATGTAGAAAGGTTTTATAATCCTGAGCTATGCTCAAAATGATAACTAGTAATGAACATTGAACCAAACATCCAATCAACATAACTTGTAAAACACATTACTACACTTCATCAATAGAAAATAGTAAGAACCATAAGAATTTTCATTAACTTTGTAAATAAACCTTACATACATCATTTTTGTAGAATGCTTCCATGGGGATAAGTATGGTGAGTTTGCTCCATGTTGGACAAGGGAGACATATTATAAAGGCCCTCAAATATTTGCTAATGGTTGTGCAACTGAAACCACCTTAGTAAGGGAGATAATGTCTACACACAATAGTTGATCGCAAAACTTTAAAGAACCTAAGACTTAGAGACAAAATAAAGACCTACAATAACCTTAGAATATAAAATAAGACCTTTATTTATACATTCTTACCCTTTTTAAATTTGAGATTATGGGTTATAATTTTTTAATATTGAAAACTTGTAAAACAACCCTATATGTTATGCAAAGATGCTCCCAGTAGGAAAACATTCCTTAGCATGCATAGAATATTCGTCCATTCGTAAGAAAAATAATTGTTATAACTACCTCTATAAGAAATGATGAGTATTTGAAACAAAACATTTGATTCTTTGTTTATAAAATGCATTTTACACTAGTTGGAAAGATAATATTTGTTCTAGAGTCAAACAACATCTTTTGTCCTCTTGTGTAACTGCCTAGAGATGCCTCTAACTACTCACTAGCATAGCTGGAAACTTCTTGACAGCTACCCTTCCTCATAAGCACTCCAAAGAATAACCTAGCCTTATAATGATGGATTTTAAACACCCAAAATGCATGGCCATTTGAAAAAATATCATTGGAATGACCCACCTTAAATTTGTAGACCTGTAATATTTATCCATGGAGTGTTTGAACAAGCAAAGCAAATAAAAATGCAAAACTTGGGCTATTTTACCTTTTTTATTTTTGTCTCCAACTTGCCTTTTCACACTTTGCACTTTTCACATTTTCTTTTTCAATTTGATTTTTAGGGATCACTCCACATCTTTCATGCATAAATGCACTACTTTTCACTTTTTGACCTTTTAGGGAAATTATGGTCACTTTTACAAATTTGTAATTTTTTTTGTTCTGAGGAAATCTGGGTCGCATTGTAATTCCTTTGTATTGAGGAAATTTGAAACTTAGCAGTAGTTTTCCAAATTTTAAGTTACAAAATTACAAATTATAGAATTGCAAATTGCAATATTACAAACTACAAAATTTTCATTTATAGTTGTACTTCCTTAGAAAGTTCACTTAAGGAAATGGGAACTCCAAATGTAATTCTCTATTTGAAAAATTGAAAATTATATTTGAGGTTCCTATTTCCCTAAGAATCTTTTTTTAGTGAAATGGGAACTCCATTTGTAATTTTTAATTTGCAAAAATTCAAATTGTAGTTGGGGTTCTCATTTCCTTGAAAACCTTCATTTAGGGAAATAGGAATTCTTACTATAATTTGCAATTTTTCAAATTTTCAAATTTACAAATGGCGTTGAAAGTTCCCATTTGTACCTAGACCCCTTTTTGACTAGTGTTAACTAGGGGTTTGGGAGACACAATTGCAAAATAGCAAAATTTCATTTATTCTCAAGATCACCCTAAAGCTCATATTGAGTTGACTTTTATCCATTTGCTTTGACTAGTAGGATTAGGAGAGTTGAACATAATTTATAACTACATTTTGGAGTCTTGCATTTTTCAAATTATTTCTCCAATTGAAATCTTCGAGGGACCTTGGAAGCCTCATATGTAAATTTTAAAACTTGTAATTTTTTTGATTTTTCAACTTTCCACCAAAATCCATTCTAGCTCCATCTAGAAGAATACCCTATAAAATATTTTTATTTAGAAGCCCAACCCTTCCCTTAGAAATTATTTAATTCCAACTCAAAGTTGATCTCCAGGATGATCAACATGAAAATTACTGCATACAATCCCAACAAAGATCTCCGAGAACCTTCAAGAGCTAACAGTGCTACAAACTTCTTATCTTATCCACTTTCCATTGTTATGAAAAGGAGCATTAATGGCATGTTATTATCAATTTCATTTGTAGACTCATGATGAAATTATGGGATAGAAATTGTAGTTATAACTCCAAATGAACTATTAGTTACATAATTTTCAACATTTATCCCATAAAGACTTATAAGTAGAAAATGGGTTATTTTTAGTAAAAATACCATTACCTTTTCCAACTAAAAAATGTTGTTAGGCTATCTAATTTCCTTATTTTGTAGTTTCCAATTTTCCACATGTTGAGAGTATAGTGGCAAAGGTTTTTAAATCTACTTCTACTCCTGTAAGTTGCATTTGGCCATAAATCTTGAGTTTCACCTCCCCACGCCTATTCTGTGCATATGCTATAAGAATGGTATTCCAAGACACAACATTTGGTTTTTCCATGTTGTGAAAGAGTGAAATGGCCTTATCAAAAGTCTCATTCTTATTTTAGATCCATAAATCAATAAACCCTACAAGATGTGCAATGACTAGATATGAAACTGCACTTATACTATTATAAACTATTGCCCTCCCCAAAATTCTTCTTACTAAATTTTCATTAAGAGAATATTTTGGTGATGATAGAAGGGTATTAACAATAAGAAAAATGTGGGCATGGTATGCACAAGCCTGCCATGAGGGGCCATAAACAGAGGGTATTGAACACATTTAAGGTAAAGATTTTGACATAGAGATGGCCTTTATTTGATCAACTATTTGGTCCAAACATGTATTCAATTCTCTCAATCAACGTATATTGTGTAATCCCATAATGGATTACAAATTTTCCACACAAGAAGAATAAAAAACCAAGAAATCTAATGGTTAAATATTCCCTCTTTTAAGCCAACCACATACAGATTGCTTAAGTTAAACATTATGAAATGTTCTTTGATGACAAACTTCACAAGTAGTTTTCAACCTTAAGAGGTACTGCGCTGATGGAATTTTAATAATTTTTATCCAATGTTGATTTTTTTACCCTTTCTTCAACACATAGGTTAATGCCAGACTATCAATTGGCATGCATTTCAAGTTTTAAATTTTTTGAACTTTCCTTAGACATGCATGAGATTTGAAGTCTCAACAATAATTTACAATTCAAAGGAGTTGAAAATTTATTCTCTATTTCCCCTTTTTGCACATTATGACTTCACATCATGTGGTCTTCCATTGCTAGGTTTCTACGTCATCTAAAACTATAGAGATAATTAGTAATTTGTCATTCTGATATTTATTTTTGTCAAGTATTTTTGTCATGGAACTTGGTGTACCATTTTGTAATTAAATTTCAACCTCTAATTCTCTGATATAACTCTATACCATCATTTGTAATTTTACACAATCAACATGCAGTCAAGGGATTATTCTCTTTCACATACCACATGTTTTCCTTATAGCCACACATCATTTTATACAAAGTTTTGCTTTGCTTTATTTTCCATGTGGGCATATTTAGTTGTGTTAAATACTAAGGATTTTTTTTTCATGCTACATGGGTACACCCACCATTAAGGCATGGGCTAACATATCTAGATGGCCTTTAATTCTCCAATGTGGAGCTCGTTATAATGGTGTGGGGATAAAACCTTTGTTATGTGTTCCTTAACAATTACATAGGCCCAAGGAGTTCTACATGGTCTCCCCTATTCATTAGACACCATATCAAACATTGTTATTAATAACTACATGGATTTCCATTTTTGAACATAGCACCAATATATTCCATCGTAGCCCTGATACATGCTATAATAATTTGAATTTATGCAGCCTCAAAAATTAATGATAATTCCAAAGGATAATCCCACACTTCATGGTTCTTAGTAACTTTCAGGATTGACTATATATATAATTAAGGTACTTATCAAGGAGATTACATCAATCGATGAATTGTTCATTCAAAAATTAGGGGTTATTCCCTTTTCACATCATCTAATTATAGAACCCAAACCCTTTTGTATAAACCCTTCCTTGAAATTTTTTTGAGTGAAATCCTCAAATCCCTATGGACCTTGCAAGCTTATTAAAATGTGGAAATATTGAACATTAGTCAAAACTGGGACTTTACAAGGTTCACACAACATGAACACGAGAATGAGGTTTTTAATGACTCGATGCATATACAAAGATTTGGATGACTCAAGTGAACATAATTACATACATAGAGAAAAATTTAAAGAAATGAGGCATTAGTATTTTGGAAATGGGACACAACTGCTTAGTGCAATTTTAGTCACTAATAGTGTCTCTCATATGGGGATGTACACCCCTTGTAGGTGTGTAAAGAACCCCATAACATAAGACCATGTGCTAATTCATTAAGCCATAGAGTTAAAACTTGAAAATTTACAGTAAACACCCATGAAGTCTCAACAAAACAAGGCAAACTAAAAAAAATAAATCAAGAGGATCTAAAAAATGAACACATGATTAAAAAATCTGAAAGGAACTATACAAACAAGGCCCAAAGTAGAGGGGCAACAAAATGACAAAAGAAAAAAACTATACACTATAAAATTATGTACATAGCTATGGTTTGAGTCTAGGAAATATTCCAAATGTCTACCATAAACTAGTAGTTCTAGAATCTCATAATTCCTTATTTTTTCAACTTTTCCAAAAACTTGGTGGCTAATATGAATTAAACCAATATTTGTACTTGCTTGATGATATTTCTACTAGGCTATGATAGGATGATGTGTGGAAACAAATCCTTCTTATATGTTCTCAAATCTGAATAAGACCAAGATAAAATATCTTGGTACTTATTTAGTAACTTTAAATAATTTTATTTATTGGCTATAATTAGTTGAGTACTAGGCAAGAATGTCTCATTGTTGGTAATGCCACTCATGCACTCAAAGTACTACTTGAAAGAGAACTGAAAGCATTTATCATTAGGGATATAAAAGATAACCCCATATTTATCTAGTGATATTCTCTAAACAACACCTTCATTGTCAAACCCAACATCAAGAATAAATATTTGTTTAACAACATCCATATTCCCAATGAAGTTACCTAATTCCACATCTACGTACAACACTTCATTTGTAACACAATTCAAATTTTCAGTTACATCATGATTGGGTAAGTCATATGTTTGTGTCATAGTTACATCACAAGCAAACTCATAAGTTAGTACACATACCTTATTAATTTCACTTCAAAATTAATTAGTAGTAGTAACACTCATTAACTTCATGGAGGCAAAAAACTTACATATGGAGTATTGCTAATTGAACATCAAAATCTCATCATCATCATCATCATCATCATCATCATCATCATCATCATCATCATCATCATCATCATCATCATCAACATCATCATCATCATCATCATCATCATCATCATCATCATCATCATCATCATCATCATCATCATCATCATCATCATCATCATCATCATTAGATGTAGATACAAGATCATTCATATCATCATCACTTGGTTAAATAGTATAATATGGGGAATGTGTGAAGAATCACTTTTCACACCAATCAGTGTCAAAATCATAATTTAAAACATTCACCTTATTTTTTAATGGGTTAGCCACTTCCTTTCTTGCCCTCCTATTCTAAATTTTTGTCATCAGGGGCAGGACTTTTTGGTGCTTGATTCAAATTATGAGCTATCTCTTGAATTGTAAACCCATGATGCATCCCCTTCTTAGCCTTGGATAGCTTTTAGGACATCTCTTTGATAGTGGAGGCCAAAGTTTTAATAGTCTTCTCAAGGCTAGTTGTCTTTGAGGACTACATTTTTTTTTAAATTGACTAATTTTACATGATCCTTCTTATTCATGGGATTTCCCATAGAATTTATGTTATTATCAATTTGGAGGTCCATATTAAATTCTAACTATAGGTTCATGGGATCATTGTTCCTCAAGTAGTACAAAGTCTTCTTATCAAAGGCATCATAATATTTAATCAAGCACACTGTATCACTAGGTTGAATGCTCTCGGGTAGACACATCATGGTCTTATTGAACTATTTATTGAAGTCTTGCACACACTCATTATGGTTCTTCTTTATGTTTTCAAACTCAACCACAAAAAACCTCAGATCAATTCTATCAGCATACTAAATTCTAAAAACATTTTTCATTTCTTCCCATGAATTAATGCATCCATGGGGAAGGTAATTAAAGAACTCATGATCATTTACTTCCAACATGTTAACAAATAACTTGATGCAAAAATACTCATGATCAACCTCATAATATTTAATGATATTATGGAAATCCCTCAGGTGTTGATCACCACTTACTACATTTTTCACTTGAAATTTTAAAAGGTGGTTCTCTACTTCATTTAGGACCTCATTGGGACATCCTTACATTTCATCAAAGTTAATAATCATAAAATTGGGAATGAAAAATGTAAGATGTTCATTATCACCTTGGTCCCTATGCCTTATGATTTGTTCAATGTTGGGTTCAACATGCAATGGAAAAGGGATATGAGGTAATGAGAGGGGTAGACTTGGTCGATATAACTTAGGAAAGGATTTAGCTAGTTGAGAAGGAGATATATAATAAATTGGACTATATGATTTTGAATCTCTATAATAACTATGACAATATTGAATAATAAGAATTTAAACAAACAAGAGTTCATGACTAATAGAATCTTGACAACCTAAATAGTCCTTTGCAACTACACTTTGTCCTTTAATGGGCCTCCAAAATTGTCTCCTTATTCTTTGATGAACACTTAAGGGTGAGACAAGTTTCTTAGATGAGTCACCTTTGAAGAATGACCTAAATTACTTACATATTTTTAATCAAAATTAATCTCAATGCTAAAGATATACGAAGTGGACACTGATCTTTTCTTGAAACCAAATGATGTTTTGGAATTGCCACTAGAAACAAACTTCTAGAATATAACCATTTACAAATTTTTAGTGATACATACTGAAACCATATCTTTCTAAATTTAGTGATGATGTGTGAAAGCAAAGACAATGAAATTTTTAGATTCATGTTCAAATAGTGAAAACCACCTCAATACATGATAAATTCACATCTCTTTGCAACAAATTTAGCAAATGTCAAATTATCAAATGTCTCAATTCCTTGTACATCCCTAATGGAGTGTTGTGGCATTGACAATAAGATAGTCACATCAGTGCAAATATAGGTAGAGAACTGTAAAAATGATAGAATGTCTAACTCTTTGAAAGAGTCCCTTATAACACAAGTAACTAGGATTTGAATTTAATCCTTGGAAATGATCCCAATTAAGTGTTAGTTTCTAATTGTATACCTCTTTTTTTCCACCTTGCACACTTTATAAAAATGGCAAACAAAGATGAAAAACTTGCTAGTATGTCATTATAGCCTGGGAAAGGTTTAGCATCAAAAATGGACCAAATGCAAAAATTGACTAAGGGTATGATCAACTCCTTACTACTTCTAGCTCTACTTGAACCAAGGTGAGGCAACCTATGGGGTATCTTGCTAACATAGCGAGGTTCTACAATTCAATCTCCATGGGGAGTTTTAGCACAAGGAAACACAAATATGACTAGGGCATGACCAAACTTGTTCACTCCACCTAGGGAGGGTTGTCACATGAAATAAACAAATGCTCTAGGTCACATACAAGCTACTGAAGAAAGATCTAAAGATGATTGCAATCTTCATTCTAAATATGTTTTCAACAACAAAGGGCTGAATGAAAGAACATAATATTAGGATTCAAATCACAAAAGAAAAACACATTTTAAGTATGAAAATATTTATTCATATGTAGGATAATAACACTAAAAATATGCAAAATGTGTATTATTTGAAGGGTAGGACTGGTTAGATAGTTGTAAAAAAGGGTGGTGTAATAGTGGCTTTCAAATAATAGGGTTTATTTCAACATTCATGGCATTATTCCTTCAAATGCAGGCTAATGGGGTCTACCAGAAGTGATTTACATTTATTGGTGCCAATGAAATGCAAATACCTAAATGATTCTTGAAACACTAAAATATAAAATTAAACTAGAATTTCATATACTCTTTCCTACTGAATTCATCAACTTAGGGTGAACTAAAAGTCATTAAACAACATATTTTCAAATTATATTGTAGAAAGGGTTTATAATTTAGATCTATGTTCAAAATGATAACCAGTAATGAACACACACCCAAATATCCAATCAACAACATGTGAAAGGCATATTTATATACTTTATCAATTAGAAATAATAATAACCACAACCATTCTCATTAACATTACAAATAAACCTTACATACATCATTGTTGGTAAATTCTACCATGGGGACAAGCATGGTGAGATTGCTCCTTGTTGGACAGGTGAGACATATTATAATTTCTCTCAGAGCTTCTTAATGGTTGTATAGTTACAACTACCTTAGCAAGGAAGATAATGCCTACACACAGTAATAGATCCTAAAAGTTTGAAGAGCCTAGACTTAGATAAAATGAACAAATACCAATAACAACCTTAGAATAAAATACAAGCCCTCTATTTATACATTTTCCCCCTTTTTCAATCAAGGAATGTGGGTTGTAGTTTCTAATATTGTAAAATAGCAAAACAACCCTCCAAGTTATGATAAAATGCTTCTAGCTGGAAAATGTTAATTGTGATGCCTATAATCTTCATCCATTTGCAAGAAAAATAATTGTTCTAACTCCTTTACAACTAATTATGAAGATTTGCAACAAACCCTTTGATTCCTTGGCCAAAAATACATTTTACACTAGTTGGAAAGAGAATATTCATTCTAGAGATAAATAATATCTTTTGTCCTCTTGTGCAACTACCTGGAGATGCCTTTGATCACTCACTAGCATAGCTAGAAACTTTTTAATAGTTGTCCTTTCTCATATACATGCCAAAGAACAACCTGGCCTTGTAATGATAGCTTTTGAACACCCCAAATGCATTTTCATTTGAAAAAATCTGGTTGGAATGGCCTACCTTGAATTTGTAGACCCATAATATTTCTCCATGGAGTGTTTGAATAAGCAAAGCAAATGAAAATGCAAAACTTAGGTGGTTTTACCTTTTTTCTTTCTGGCTCCAACTTGCCTTTTCACACTTTACACTTTTCACATTTGCCTTTTTCAAGTTTTATTTTTAGGGTTAAATCCACATTTTTAAATGCATAAATGCATTAATTTTCACTTTTTGACCTTTTGGGGAAATTTTGGTCACCTTTGCAAATTTGCAAATTTTCTTGTTCTAGGGAAATCTAGGTCCCAGTTGTAATTTTGCAATTTCTTTCTATTGGATAAATTTGAAACTTAGCAATAGTTGATAATTTGCAAGTTATAGAATTACAAATTATAGAATTGTAAATTGCAGAATTACAATTCGTAGTTGTAGTTAATGTGGAAAGTTCCCTTAGGAAAATGGGAACTCAAACTGCAATTTGTAATTTAAAACATTACAAATTGTAGTTGGGCTTTCGGTTTCCTTGAAAAACTTTCTTGAGGGAAATGGTAACTCCAATTATAATCTTCTATTTGAAAAATTGAAAATTGCAGTTGGGGTTCTCATTTTCCTAAAAATCTTTCTTGAGGTAAATGGGAACTCCAACTACAATTCACAATTTTGCAATTTCAAAAAATTGCAAATGGCCTTGAAAGTTCCCATTTGCACTGGAACTCATTGTTGACCGATGTTGATTGGGTGTTTGTGAGACCCAACTGTAATTTGCAATCTACACAAATGCAAAATTTTAAAATTACATTTCTTCTAAGGATCTCTCTCAAGCTCCTCTTGAGTTGAATTTTCTCCATTTGCTTTGATTGGTGGGTTTGGGAGAGTTGACCATAATTTGTAACTGTATTTTGAAGGCTTGCATTTCATAAATTGTTTCTCCCACTGATACCTCCTAGGGACCTTGGGAGCCTCATCTGCAACTTTTAGAACTTGATTTTTTTTGGATTTTTTAACTTTTCACCAAACTCAATTCCTGCTCAGTCCAATATAATACACTATAGAAAATTTTTCTTTAGAAACCCATCCCTTCCCCTGTTAAATATTTGATTCCAACTCAAATTTTATCTCCATAACTATTATCATGAATATTTCTACATATAATCCCAACAAAGACATCCAAGAACCTTCAAGAGATAATAGTGATACAAACTTCTCCTCTTCTCCATTTTTTACTATTATGAAAAGGAGCATTAAAGACATGTTTATTGTCAATTTCTTTTTCAGACTCAAGATGAAATTGTGGGATAGAAATGGTTGTTGTAACTCTAAAAGAATCATTAGCTATAGAACTTGCAACATTTGGACCAGAGATGGACTTCTTAGCAACAAATGGATTATTTGTAGTAAAAAACCATCACCTTTTTCATGCAGAAATTGTTGCTAAGCTATCCAATTTCCTTCTTCTAGAGCTACCAATTTTCCACATGATGAGAGTACAATGGCAAAGGTTTTCCAATTTGCTTCCAAACCTACAAGTTGCATTTGACCATATATCTTTAGGGTTTCCTCTCCATGCCTGTTTTGTGAATATGCTACAAGCATGGCATTCCAAGACACAACATATGATTTTTCCATCTTGTGAAAAAGTGCAAGGGCCTTGTCAAAATTCCCATTCGTGTTGTACATCTAAAAATTAAGACACCCTATAAGACATGCAATGCCTAGATTTGAAACCACATGCAAACAATAATAACCTTTTGCTCTTCACAAAATCCTTCCTAATGAATTTACTCTAGGAGAATACTTTGGTGATGATAGCAAGTTCTTACCAACAAGAGAAATGTGGGGCATGATATTCACAAGCTTGCCATGAGGGACCATAAACAAAAGGTATTACACATATCTGATGTCAAGATTTTGACACAGAGAGGCCTTTTCTTGATCAAATGTTTGGTCCAAACATGTATTCAATTGCCTTGATCATCACAGATTGTGTAATCCCACAATGTATTGGAAATTATCCACACAAGAAGAATAAAAGGCCAAGAAATCCAATGATAAAAGATTCCCTCTTTTGATCCAACCACTTGTAGATTTCTAAATTTCTGTCAGAGATAGATAATAAAAAAATAGCATTAAAAATAAATAACAGAAATCAAAAGTTGGACGTAGACACTAGATTGCTACGGCAATCAAGAAAATAGATTTTCAATCTGATAATTTTCTCCTTGCTAAAAATCCATGATCAAGGTTACATAAATATATTTTTAAAGCAAAAATAACTAAAAAACAAACTAAAGATTAAGTACCGTTCTTGCATGCATGAAGAGGAGACTAAAATAGGGGAAACATGCAAACTGTGTGCATGAGGGAGGAAACTGGTAGTTTTGGAGAAACTAACTCCTGCTTACTTCAGTTTCTAACACTCTCACTTAATTTCTACCACTAACTACTTCAACATTTACAATGCCTAAATTTTGTCTTAGATAATCGAAGGTCTCCTTTGCTAATGCCTTTGTGAATATATCTGCCAATTGGTCTTCAAATCCATAAAACTCCAAATGGATTTCTCCATTGTTCACTAACTATCTGATAAAATGAAATCTTGTATCAATGTGCTTGCTACTCTTGTGAAAAACATGATTTTTTGACAATGTAATTGCTGATTTGTTGTCACAAAAGATTGGTGTTGACTCTTTTTGTGCTTGTAATAAATTTGTCAATACTCTTCTCATCCAAGTTGCTTGACATGCTGCTGATGTGGCTGCTACATACTCTACGTTAGTTGATGAAAGTGTCACTATAGGTTGTTTTTTTGATGCCCATGTGACCACACCTGTTCCAAAAATAAAGGCATGTCTAGAAGTACTCTTCCTATCATCAATGCTACCTGTAAAATCACTATTAGTATAACCAATCAAACTAAAATCATTAGTTGTGGAATATAAAATTCTATATTCTATTGTTCTTGCTACATATTTCAATATCTTTTTTCCAACTTGCCAATGTGAATCTTTTGGTGACTCCATGAATCTAGAGATTAAACTAACCCCATACATGATATCTGGTCTTGTAGCTATAAGATACATCAAACTACCAACTAGTCTTTTAAATGTTGTAGAATCAACATTAGACCCTTTGTCTTCTTTGCTAATTTTGGTCTCTATAGCAACTGGTGTAGGTTCTGGTTTACAATTCAGCATCTTAAACCTCCTTAACACATCCTTTGCATATTTAGTTTGACAAATAAAAATTCTCTTCTCTGATTGTACAACTTCTATGCCCAAAAATTACTTCATTAATCCCAAATATGTCATTTCAAATTCTTTCTTCATTGCTGATTTAAATGTGTCTAAAAACAAATTTCCAGTGAAAATCAAATCATCAACATACAAACACACAATCAAAATCTAACCTTCTTTGTTGATTTTTCTGTACAATGTAGGCTCACTATTGCTTCTGTTGAATCCATTATTTGTCATGTATGAATCAGTCCTACTATACCATGCTCTTGTTGTTTGCTTGAGACCATAGAGGGCTTTCTTCAATCTGTAGACTTTTTCTTCATGTCCATGCACTTCATAACCTGGTGGCTATTTCACATACACTTCATCTAGGAAACCATTCAAGAAAGCTGATTTGAAATCTATTTGATATACATTCCAATTATTTTGTGTACCTACTATTAAAACCATTCTAATAGTATCAAGTTTAGCAACTGGAGCAAATGTTTCATTATAATCAATTCCATGTTCTTGTGCAAAACCTTTTGCTACTAACCTTGCCTTGTGCTTTTCAACATTTCCTTTTGCATCAAATTTGGTCTTATAAATCCATTTGACTCCTATGCAATCCTTACCTTCAGGTAGATTAGTTAGATCCCATGTTTGATTTCTTTCAATGGCATTCATATCTTCATCCATTGCTTTTATCCAATGTTCCTCATTAATTGCTTCTTCATAATACATAGGATCATGACAGAAAATGGAAAAATTTGAACATAAATCTAACTTCTCTTCTTCTTGATTATAAATCTCATTCAAGTTTCTCATTTCCTTACCTTTAATTCTTGATCTTAAAGTGGCAAGAGTTGGATCTGATTCATCACTTACTTGTGAATTTGGAGTAGGATGACATGCATGACTAGATGATTCACCTTGTGCTAAGCTCATAGGTGTTCTTATTGGAGTGCTTGTTCTTGCTTGTGGAGAGGATTGATCACCTTGAAAATTTTGTTCTTCAGATTCTTCTTCATTTTGGGGAATTGGTGCCCCAATTGTGATGGTTTTATCAATGCTACCATCCCATGCTTCTTCTTCCTTAAATTCAACATCTCTGCTAATAATCACTTTCTTTGAAATAGGGTTATACAACTTATAAGCCTTTGATTCCTCACTATAGCCAATAAAAATTCATTTCTCACCTCTATCATCAAGTTTTGTTCTCAATTTAGATGGTATAAAAGAATATGCAATACAACCAACAATTCTAAAATGATTTACACGATGCTTCTTACCACTCCAAGCTTCTTGTGGAATTCGATCTCTGACACTCTTTGTTGGGCTTCTATTCAGAATATATACTTCACATGCTACTACTTCTTCACAATATTCATTTGTCAAATGTTTGGCCTTAAACATGCTTCTAGCCATCTCCATGATTGTTCTATTCTTTCTTTTTGCTACACCATTCTACTGTGTTGTGTACCTTGTAGTCAGTTGCCTTTTAATGCCATGATATCTGCAAAAATATTAAAATTCATTAGACATATATTCACCTCCTCTATCTGATCTAAGTACCTTGATGTAAAGTCCACTCGAATTTTCAACCATAGCCTTGAATTCTTTAAATTTTCCAAAGGCTTCAGACTTATTTTTGAGAAAATATATCCAAGTCTTTCTGCTAAAGTCATCAATGAAGGTTAGAAAATAAGAACTACCTCCAAATGATGGAATTTGCATTGGTCCACATAAATCACTATGGACTAGCTCCAATATTACCATTGCTCTATATGAGGCTCCTACTAGGAATCTCTCTCTATGTTGTTTTTCCAGAATGCAACTTTCACATGAACTTCTTGGCTATTTTATTGGTGGTAATCCCTTCACCATATTTTTCTCTTGTAACAAATTCAAACCTCCAAAATGTAAATGTCCATACCTTAAGTGCCATAGCCATTATTGGTCTAGATGCATGGTTTTGAAGTGGGCTTCTTGTTCTCCTTAGATGCACTGAATTCGAAGAGGGAACATTTTATTCTTGGTCATCTCCACTTTTCCTATCAACCTGTCATTTGGAAACTTGTCTAGTATTGTGCAAACATTATCCATAAAAGATACACTATAACCTTTCTATACTAATCGTCCAACACTCATAATATTATGCTTTAGTCCAGGTACAAATCAAACATAAGGAATAAACCTTCTTTCACAATTTTTTGCCAAAACATTTATTACTCCTTTACCCATTACATCCACTTTGTTATCATTTCCTAATTTCACTTTAGATTTTATGGAATCATCAAGACTAGAAAAATATTCTTTATTTCCTATCATATGGTTACTGCATCCACTATATAAGAACCAAATATCTCTAGTATTTTCTTGAGCAACATGACAAGTGAGAAATAAGCTTCCAGAATTAGAACTAGATTCATTTGTGTAATTAGCATTCTGCTTGTCCACATCTCCTTGTTTCTTTCTACATTCACTTGCATAATGTCCATATTTTTTGCAATAATAACATTTAATATTATATTTATCAAACATCTGTGAATTTTGTTGGAAGTGATTGTTACCACTTCCTCTATTGTTGTAGTTTTGATTATTGTTTTCACCTTGATCTGGATTGTTCCTTCCATTTTTGCTCTACCTCTTCCTCTAAAGTTTGACCTTCCTCTTCCTCTTCCCCTGTCGAATGATACCTGAGACTTAAAAACATTCTCAAAATAAGTATTATTATTCCTATTCATTCTAGATTCATGTGTTAACAAAGATCCCATTAATTCATCTACTGATAACTGTTTCAAATCCTTGGTTTCCTCAATAGCTACAACTATTGCATCAAATTTGCTTGGTAAACTCTTGAGTATTTTTTCTATGATCTTCTGATCTGTTATTGTTTCTCCATTACATCTAATTTGATTCATAGTATTCTATACTTGACAAATAAACTAGTCTATAGACTTTGAATCATTCATTTGCAAATTTTCATAACTTCTCCTAAGAGATTGCAATTTAGCTATTTTCACCTTTGTATTACCTTTATAGGTAGTCTCTAAGATTTTCCATGCCGACTTGGATCTCATTGCTGCTGTAACTCTAGAAAAAATAGATTCATCCATTGCCTATTGGATTAAGAATAGAGCTTTTGCATCCTTTTTCTTGTTCTCTTTAAGCTCTTCCTTTTGTGCTAGAGTTAATCCCTAATGGGCAGCCTCATCCTGTGGTTCTACAAAACCATTTTATACCAAATCCCAAACATCTTGTGAGCAAAATAATGTTCTCATTGTAATTTCCTAAAAATCATAATTCTTAGCATTCAAAATGGGAATCTGGAACTAAGAAATATTATTATTTGTTTCCATGTCTCAAGTTAAAAGACCACAATGAACAACAGCTACAATTTGTGTATATTCTTCATCCTCCAATGTGTTTTGATGGCCTACAAAATTTGGATGTGACTGGGACCAAGGCTGATGGCATCTATGCAAGGAGGGTTGAAGCGCACCTCTTCCTTGTACTTCTTCTTAGCTGTAAATGGCTACACTAGTCGTAATATTGGCAGAAACGAGCAACAACAAAGAAATAGAAGCAGCCTATGTGGTTGCTTGTGGAACAAGATTCAGACTATTTCTACCTTGTTTACATCAATTCACAAAGAATCTGTCACTTCTAGTCTATTGAAGGAGATTAATTCTTCTTCTTTGCATCGAACCTTCTTCAACATGTTTGTCTTCTTCAGAAGACCATTGCGTCACTCTGATATCCATGCTACACTTTATCCCAGGTGAATTCTTATGGTCTTAGCTTCATGTGAGCTTGAAAACTCTTTGGTAGGCATCGACCAAAGGATTTTGGCCACCTCTTCAGCTCTACTACGTTGCACACTAGGGTTTAAACACTCATATTTCTACTGTGCATTGATTCTTCCACACTTTGGCCACTTCTTCTTAGCTGAGTGTTGTCAATTAGGCTTTGCCACTTCTGCTGTGTGTCACCACTTCTTCAGCTTTTAGGATTTCACACTTTGAAAACATATAATGGCTTTCAAGTGCTCTAGTGTATAGCTCCAACCACATGGGGGACTCAAATGTGACTCTACTACCGTTTGGGCATCTCAATGGTTCTTTCCACCATCTCACCACATGTTGTTGCGTTGTCTTAGTTTGGAACACGTCTGCTACCACATCCCTACACTTCAATAAACTTGGCTATGATACCAATTTTTCAGAGATAAATAATAGAAAAATAGTAGTAAAAATAAATAATAAGAATCAAAAGTTGGACGTAGACACCAGATTGCTACGATAATCAAGAAAATAGATTATCAATATGATAATTTTCTCCTTGTTAAAAATCCACGGTCAAGGTTATATATATAGATTTTGAAAGTAAAAATAATTGAAAAATAAACTAAATATTAACTACAGTTCTTGCATGCATGAAGAGGAGACTGAAACAAGGGAAACATGCAGACTGTGTGCATGAGGGAGGAAACTAGTAGTTTTGGAGAAATGAACTCCTATTGACTTCAATTTCTAACAATATCAAGACTGTGCAATGTTCTTTATAGGTAGCTTCATAAATAGTTCTCAACCTCAGGAGGTATTGCGTAGATGGTATTTTAATAATTTTTATCCAATGTTGATTTCTATGCCCTTCCTTCAACCCACAGGTCAGTACCAAACTGTTAGTTAGTGTGACTTTCAAGTTTTAATTTTTTTGAACTTTCCTTCGACATTCATGGGATCCAGAGTCTCAACAACAATTTTCAATTTGATGAAATTGCAATTTTCTTCTCCGTTTCCCCTTTCCCCTAACTACCACTCTATTGCATGTGGTCTTCTATTGCTAGGGTTCTACAGGATCCAGAACTATAGAGATAATTAGTAATTTGTCATTTTGATATGTTTTTTTGGCAAGTGTTTTTCCCATGGAAATTGGTGTACCATTTTTTAATTTCATTTTGACCCCTAATCCTCTGGTGGAACTCTAGACTATCATTTATAATTTTCCATGGTCAACCTGCAATAAATAGATTATTCTCTGCCATAGACTACATTCTTCCCTTGCATCCACATCATTTTCTATAAAGTTTTACTTTCCTTTATTTTCCACGTTTGCATATTTAGTTTTGTTAAATACTGCACAAACATCTTTTTTGGTGCTACATGGGCACATCCACCTTTAAGGAATGGCCTTACATATCTACGTAGCCTTTAATTCTCTAATGTGGCATTGGTTTTGATGGCGTGGGGATAAAACCTTTGTTGTGTTCCTTTGCTTCCACATAGGCCCAAGAAGTTCCACGTGGCCTCCCCTATTCATTGGCCATCATATGAAACATTGTTGTTAATAACTACATGGATTTCAAGTTACCAACGTAGCATTGGTTTATTCCATCATAGCCATGATCCATGATATAATAATTTGAATTTATGCAGCCTCAAATATTAATGACAACTCAAAGGATACATTTGGTATGGAGTATATATACAATTTATGTATTTGTTAAAGAGAATGTATTAGTCATTAAATTTTTCATAAACAAATTAGAGGCTATTCCTTTTTTGCACCATCTTCTTACAAAACCTAAAACCTTTTTGCATAAAACCTTCCATACAATTTTTTCAAGTGATATCCTCAAATCCCCATGGACCCTACAAACATATTAAAATGTGAAAATATTATACATTAGTCAAAAATAAAACTTTACAAGGTTCACACAACATGAACACAATAGTGAGTTTTTTAATGACTTGATGTACATGTAAAGATTTGGATGACCCAAGTGATCATAATTGAATACACAGAGCAAAAGTTAGATAAATGAAACATTAGAATTTTGAAAATGGGGCCCAACTACTTAGTGTAGTTTTGGGCACCAACAAGGAGTTTACGTTAAATTCTAACTTGGATTGTGTCTAAATTAACATTGGTTAAGTTGGTCTAACTCTGGGCACTCATAAAAGCTTGACACCTCAGTTTCTAATATTTGTGAGATATGAAAACTTGTTTTAGATATTTTTTAAGTGTGAGTCATAATTTTTAATATTTTTGAGATAAAAAATCAATTTTTTATCTCATTTGACTCTTTGACTTCATTTTTGGCTAAAACTACCTTTTTGGTAAATGATATTCACTAATTTGATTTGGAATTTTTGATGAGGCAAGTTAATTAAGGTTTGAAATATAATTAGTCTTGCTTAATCTTTTTTATATTTTGGTAATTGATTTAAATATCATGACTTAATAACTTAGTATGCCAAAAGTATCAAATACTAAGTCATAATTTGGCTAGGGTTAGAACCAAACTAGGGTAGTGATGCATATAGTGTAATACACAAAATAAGATATCCTCATCATGTTTTTAAATAATTAAATGTCTTATATGGATTATTTAAGAAAATGAGATAACTTTTAGGCTTAAAATACATTATTTTATAGAAACTCAATTGAATTCTAGTTTAAGCATGAAAGTGGCCAAAACTAGGCATGCACTGTTTGCCCCTATTTGAGAAGGTGTTGCAAAGCATAGGCACATTAACATCTTTTCAAATAATGCAAAATTTGTTAATCTAAATGGTTCATGCCCAAAAAGGAAGTCGATAAGCCTTTGTTGCCCCCTTGAGGGAGAGGGTGGCAAAAATTAAATTATCGAATGTTTTCATGAAATGAAGAAAATGACATACATGATCTAGATGGAAATGGTGGTGGGATTACTAAATTACCCAAAGGTGGTTATAGAAAGTAGTAGTGGCAGAGTCACTGATTTGACCAAAGGCAACTATAATCAATAATGAATGGCATGACACTAGTTTGCCCAAAGGTGGTTATAATTAGTGGTAAGGATGGATGCCTCAGTAGGGTAGTAGAAGAGATAATAATTTTTCCAAAAGAAGTTATAAATATTAACCAAATGGAAAATGTTGGTTTTCCCAAAAGTGGTTATAATTAGGAAAAAAGTAAGAAAATATTGATTTTCCCAAAGATGGTTATAATTAGGAACAAAAAAAAGAAACATTGATTTGTCCTAAGTTAGTTATAATAAGGAATGAAAATGGAAACATGCTAATTTTCTCAAAGCTGGTTATTATTAGGAACACATACATTGGAAAAAGATTATAACACATTTATAGCCCAAATATGAATTTGAAGATGCACATTTGAATAAAAATGGGATATAGGCTAAGAAATCTTGTTGTCAAATTGGTCTTAGGGGAAGGCCTAAAAGGATGGTGCTATAAAAGGGTAAAAATGCATTTCTAACATAAATGTAGGTTCAAAGATGCACATTTGAACAAACAAGGGATATAGGATAACAAATCATGTTGTAAAATGGGTTTCAGGGGGAGGCCAAAAAATATAGTGTTAGCAAAGGGTAATAATACATCTCTATCCTAAATGTGAGTTCAAAGATGCACGTTTAAACAAACATAGGATATAGGCTAAAAATCATATTAAATGGGTCATAGGGAAGGCCAAAAAGATGGTGTTGTAAAAGGGGATGTTATTTTGGGATTATCATCTAATTATGTTGTATGAATCATATGGATGCTTATTTAGAGATGCTCATCTATATAAAAATATTAAAAATCATTTGTTTCACTTGTTTATTACTCATGGATTGAGGCTTGTGTTTGGATATTTGGCTAGTTGGTTTTATGACCATTAAAGAGATGTTGTCATTGCTAGAAGCCTTCATGAGCACAATTTTGTTGTAGCTTTGATACTATACATGATAGTTTTGGATAACTAAAATGGCAATGTATATGCTAAGCATGAAAAAATTAATTTAAATATAAATATAAATAATCTAAGAATAAGATATGGATAATCGAACACCAAGTGTAAATAGAACAAATATATCAAGTGTAAGACTAAATATAAAAGGCCACAACCAAAGTACATGATATAGATAATCAAAATTTATGTATAAATAAAATGTAATAATGTTATGGCAACTGAGATTCAAAAACCAAACAATAAACAAAAGATTAAAAATAAACAAAATATAAACAAACAAAACAAAAAACCAATAAAAACAAACAACAAGAAAAAAAAACACACATACACACACACAGAAAGAAATAAAGTGAACAAAACAATATCACACAACTAAATAATTAAAAAAAAAGAAAAGTGTAGGAGAAAAACTACTCAAAACAAATAAAATGAAATAAATAAAAATATAAAAACCATGGCTAATCAAAATGTTAGTGCAAACATAAAATAAATTGTTTGTGTATGTGTAATAGATGCGTTAATATTTATGATAGGGTGACCCCTAAGCTTGGTAGTAATGATGCCGTTAAATCACAATAAAAATTAGTACAAGGTTTCATTTAGGCTATAGATAAAAAATAATGCAAATAGAAAATATCAAAAAGAGGGGGGGGGCGATTGGATAGAAGAAAAGGAAGGTGTAGCTGAGCCGACTTTAGATGCACTAAGAAAGTGAACATTTCCTACATAGTTTCATGGAAACAAGATCCAACATGAACTTCATGCCAAATTTAGTTCTCCTAAGATACAGGATAGATGTAAATGGATGATGAAAAATCATGATAGATGTGTAGAGGAAAATGGGAATGATCATGCAAAATATCGAGTGCATGAGAAAAGAGGGGATGATATTTCACAATCATAAAAAAGTAAACATAAACAAATATTAAAAATATGAGAATATGGTTTAGGTTAAAAACACACTAAAAGACAAGAGATGTATATCCACTAATGAACTAAATTGGTAATTGATAGTGTCTACTGCATATAATTATTTCAATGAGAATTTGCTCACAAAATATTGAGAGTGTAAGATGAAGCTGAGTGGTCATTAGTTAATCAAAGTTAAATACATAATGTGCACAATGTGAACTTACAAAATGATGAAAATGTACGTCTTAAGACCAATAAAGATGAGGAAACAAAATCATGAGTGAATACTCATGAAATAGTTAGGGTTCCTAGGATATCTAAGGCAAAGAAGTGGTTGAAAAGAAAGGAAGGGATGATTGAGCTAACCTGAGATACCTCATATATCTAGGTGCTGCCTACATAGTCTGTGTAGACTTTAGATTAATGTAGTACTCCCATAAATAGGAGAAAAAGGACCGAGGTGGTGTAGAAATGAAATTAAATAGATAATATGGCCCATCCCATAAATTTTTTAAGATATTTATAGCTCATGTGGAAATTGTAAGCAAATTTTCATGATTTTGTGATTTTTGTGATTTTCTAGATCTATTACAAAGGTTTAGGGATTTTAAAATTGTTTTAAATGTTTTTGATATTTAATAGGCATCTCAAGTCAATCAATAATTATGAGATACATAATAGTCCAACTCATAAAATGATGAGATCATGGTTTAGGTTGCTCACAAAATGACAAGAATGTGGAAAATATGTGATTGAACTAACCTCACCATGAGTTTAGAGCTACCTACATAGTCCCAATAGGAACTCAATTCAATGTAGTTTTGAGTATCCAAAATGTGGGGAAATACTTCCAATTAAGTACTATCATGTTCTAGGTAAAATGTAAATGTCAAGGCAAATGATAAAAAGAATGGCAAGGTGATGGGGCAATGCATGGTAAAAGGTATTTTTCCTAATTTCCTCATATATAATTATACATAGGAAATATGACAAAGGGTTAATGGTGCTAATTTTACAATAGGTGGTTCTAGTTAGTAGCACAAGGTGGGACATTGATTTGCCCAAAGGTGGTTATAATTAGTGGCACCAGTCAAATGTAATAAAAAATCAAGGACACAAGTGCTAGGAACATTATCATACTAATTTCATAGACAACCATTGAAACACATAATTTTGAAATCGCTACTGGAACTGAAAATATCATCAACCACTGAATTTGCATGAAGTATAAATGAATCAAAACCAAGGCCAAACATAATAGGTAGGGCTATGTAAAAGGATATGATTGGTGAAGGGTTAAGGGTATGGTCAAATCATAAGGGGTATAGTACGAATAATATGTATAATGTGGTATAACTTAGATGATTCTTGTATATAATAATCTAAATCCCTTAAGCATAGAAACATTTTAGGTGCATTATGTTCATTGGTTCATCAAGTTCATCTCCCTCTGGTGTAGCTAGA